>CM043017.1:69987738-70133274 GCA_023690525.1 Holotrichia oblita
ACGAATAATAAAAAAATGAAAATATAATAAAATATCGCAAAGCGCTAGAACATATGAGACAACTACCTTCTACAATGCCTAACTGGAGACTGCGAATTACCAAATATTCATACGTATTCTCTGCAACATGTATCGCCGCCGGCGCGGCATATGGACTTAACTAAGACATACCGTTCAACTATCGATATAATATTTTGGCGGCACTTGCGATGCAACGATCTGTATAATATACAGACTGATCCATTTAATATAATAAAGTTACATACGCTTTTTCTATAATTGGGACACCTTGTACATTTAAAATATTTTCTAGCTATGCGTCGTCTAAATAGGGAGAATTTTTATTTGAAACTCGTTTCTCTATACTGTAAAATAAACAAATTAGCACAGAAATCGCGTGGGCTGGGACATCCTGTATACCAATAGATAGTATTCCACCTTTTCCTGAAGCCAGCTGTTGGAAGAAAATCTACGATTACAAGAAGTAGCACAATGGTCATTTAACCTACTTTTCTAACCTGTAGTCAAAAATGTATGTTTCCATTTGATATTTTCGATAGAAAACAAAATATCCGAAAAAACAGCGCCCTCTAGTTATTGTTTCCAATTTGTAAGTATTAGATTGGAGGAATAATGTGCGTTCCAACTAGACTAAGTTTGCAAAATTCGATTCACCAGAACCAAAGTTATAAGCATTTCTTCACAAGAAAGTTTCTCCTCCTCGATACTGAGGAGGCTACCAAGGGCAAAACATGATTTTGTATTAATGGTGAAAAAGTTTCCCCCTTCAAACAAAAATCGACGTGTCTCGACGTTTTTTCGTATTTCTTGACGTTTTCGACTTGTTTAAGGTGGAAAGTTATTTAGGGCGCTCTGTATAATATAATAGAGATGGCATATTGATGCTACACATATAGCCGGAGATATTTTAGGCATTATCGAGTTTGCGATCAGCAGCTAGCTGCTCAAATGAAAAGAATCTTCAATTCCAAATTAGTATGAAGCCTCGTCGTACCTCTCTATGCCACAGTTCGCGTAAGCGCCAATATGGAATACTGTGTGTAAATTCATTTGACAAATGTAAAATTACATGCGTACACCGCTGGTGTATACACACGTCCATGTCCAATTTATCATCTCTAATACATAGTATACGAGTAAGTAAAAGAGATTTTCTTTCGGATGAATTTTTTTATGATGTAAGTAGCCAGTAGTACCAGCAATGGTCTTTTTAATGTAACGTCTTTACCTGTGTGTATACTTAAGTGTTCTAAAATGGACATGAAAAGCTATTTGTGTATCTTTTTATAGTATTTACCCATAGAAAGAACTAATATTCTACATAATAACCCCTAACGGTGAGTTTTTGTTTCATATAATCAACTAAATCAATAATTTCCAAGAAAAAGCAATACGTCTTCCTGCGTATTTGTTTTATTTCAAGAACTATTCGAGGTCAGTGGACAAAAACTACAAACATCGTATCCATTTTACTAATCGACTCCCCCACAACTATTATTTAAAAAATTTCTTCCAGCGCCCATTCGACACAAAAAATACAAAAATTCATAATAATGCTTAGCTTCATTTTGTTTCAGTGCTTAGTGATTTAAAAATTATACTTTTCGTATGAAGTTCCTCTAAATTAGCTGAAATGAAAGTCGGCGAAAATGAGGTAACCAACAAAGTAGGAATCTGAATTTTATTTAGAAAAGCTTAGCCTATCTCCGGCTTAAATAATTTAAATATTTTCCGCTACTACTTCGCGTCTGTAATCTTTTAGCTGAAGCTACACCGTGTTTGTGTTATCTCTCGGAATATCAAATTCCCAAACAACAAAAGAATACTTTTGCGCACAATGCTAGATAGCGGTAAAATCTAAAGTTACTCAACTTTCAATTATATTTCAAATATTCATGTAATGTAATGAAGTATAAAATATGTCCTTCGTACTTGGGATTCTGTATGCAATATTTGTATAGAGAATGGGATGGCAGCCGTTTTTATGTAAAGAACATTACATTGTTTGTTACTAATTAATTGTTTTTAGATTTAATTTTAGATTTAATTTAAATTACAAGAAAAAATGTACGCGCTGTATTCACCCTTAGACAGTTAAGCGAGTTCACATCATAAATAACAAATGTGGTGTCAAACGGTAAGGCACCTAAGGTTTTTACAGTTAAATTCCAACTACTCAAGATGCAGTCAGCTTTCATAAAACTATAACAAATGCGTTATAAATTAATGGCCGAAAACCTTAAAGCCCAAGAAAAAAGGAAGAAACTGTTGCGTTAGTAATTAATTGATACCTACTGTATTGTATAGAGTGCGTTAAATATGTATCTATGGTAGTCCTAGAGGCAGTTGTCAGAAAAATAAATAACAGTTAGTACCTTACATATTCCGTCTTTCGTTATTATTATAGTTGCTTCCTCAAAGAATATACCCATAACAATACATGGTGGTAGCGGTTTAAAATCTATGTGATAAGTATCAGGTACATCGGCGAAAGCTGATAATCATAAAATAAATACTCTCTTATGTTATGGGAGAGGAAAGTGAAGAAATATTATTGCAATTTCCTCAAATACCAATGGTATACGATGAAATGGTTAAAGCCTTCACCGATTATTTTATACCTCGATGGAACATAATATTTGAAAGGTTCAAGTTTAACTCGCGGGTGCAAAAGCCAAATGAATCCGTGGATAGTTTTATTACGTCGTTGCATGCTCTGGCAGAGCACTGCAATTTTGGTGCGTTGAAAAAGACCTCATACGTGATCGTATAGTGGTAGGAACGTTGAATATAAAAACCAGTGAACGTTTACAGCTTCAAAGTACATTGAAACTGTCAGATGCAATCTTCGCAGCAAGACAGACTGAGGTGCAGATACAGGAAAATATGGTTCTATGCCCAGAAATACGTCAAGAATCCTTTTCTGCCTATGCGATTTGTAAAAGTAAAAGGTACGGATCAACATTCCCGTCAAAGAAACATCTACGTCAACAAACGTCAACGTGTCAAAGTAAGTCAAATACAGCAAATGTAAGCTATTCAAAAGGGAAACCAGAACAGTCGTATTTTGCTACAGAAACTTCTGTAAAATGTACATTTTGTGGACTACAAATCCATCCCAGGAATAAGTGTCCAGCAAGGAATGCAGTTTGCAGAAATTGCAATAAGCCAGGTCACTGGAAGAAGGTCTATCAAAGTAATACTAAGGTACATAATTTGGCGTGTGAAAAAGAAGACAATATGGACAGTGAGGTAAAAAATCACAATTCCATTGGAAATTTGTATAAACGGATTTCGTTAGATAATGGTAGCAAACAGATTATCACTGACATTTTTATAAAAGAATTTAATAACACTGTGTTATTTCTTGTCGACACAGGAGTTGATATAATCTCACAAAAAGGATTTCTATATTTAAGAAATTATTTTCTCTTGAGGAAATCCACTTAAACTAAGTAATTTTTTATTTGTTAAGAGAAATTTTACTATCTACAAGTTAATTGAATATCTTGGGTAGTAAATGAAAATCTTAAAATCAGATTTGATCCAAGAAATAATTTGTACAGACAAGAACATCGTTTACTTGATGGAAATAACTAAAAAATGCTATGGGTGGCGCTTCTGCCACTATATGCAACTATGCAATAGACGTAATATGTGCACATGCGCTTTTGTATTCTGATTATAACCTTATACCTTTTCTTCTAACAGCGTACAAAATTAGGGACATTCAATACCCGGAAATGTTAATTCCTCTAATTAAAATAGTATTCAAGCTTTCACAATCGTCGCTGAATGCACCTTTTCGGTGGTTTCTCTATCATGTAAAGGATTGTGATTTTACTGCAGGTGATTAACCTTATGATTTTCAGAAGTGACGTCAGAACCAGAAATTCCAAGAAATTAAATTTCTCGAAGAAAATAAGTATTTGCTTATATATGAGAATGAGAATGACTTGAATTAAGTTATTCTTACTTAAACCTAGTAATTTGTTTTCTGTGTGCTGTATATTCCCAATAAATAATTTTGTGAATTTAAAATTTCAAGAAGATTCCAAAATTCGCTAGATAGGTCCGAAGCATCTGAATTGGTTGCTAATTTGTGCACATTCTGTATAAATTATTATAAATGTTTTATTATAGCCTGTGACACACTTGTTCACATTTTATTTGTGAAAAGATATTTTGTCAGATCAATTAATGGCATTTATACTTGTTTGGATTTATTGACGTTGTCCCTAGTAACTTTAAAACACGTGCGTTTCTTAATGATTTACACACGCGTTGGCTTGTTTTAAACAGCAAAATCATTTACCAGTAAGAAAACTATTGTTAATAAAAGTTAAAATAATAAAGGTAACGTTTCGTGTCTATATGTTATAATATAATAGTTTTATATATCATAATTTGGAGCAAGTAAAAATATTGAATGTACCTACCTATACTATATCTTGAGGCAGAGGTGGGAAATTGAGCCCCGCAACATAGTTATAACATATGTATGTATTTCTCGTTTCCGCTAAGACTCTTCATAACCACAGTTTGATGACCCCATCCGACATAACCTCAAAATAAAATCGCAACAAGGACAAGCACGAGGAGCAGAATGGACCGCTACACGGCGTTGGTATTTGAGGCCCGTGTGCCGTCACTAATGCTTGCTGGAAATATTTAAATGTGCCAAAACTTTTTTTTTTTAACATATCAATAAATGAACGATTTTTAAGAAATTACAACACCTTATAAATCGAAAACAAACCGTCTTCAGAGAAATGTGTATACTCGTATATAAAAGGTATATAAATGGACATCGGCATGGAATTTTTAAAATTTTGTTTTCGAAATGAATCATCTTATGTAGTAGTACTTACTTGGAAAAACCGAGGCAACCTAGGACTACTAATAAGTAGCACTACCAAGCTTACATTATATAAGAAACACGGCGTTTTATTTACACGACATTCCACTGCCCTTATAAAATGTGAGGATTTGTTTAAGGTGCATATTACACAGATTACACACTAGATTATGCAACGAAGTAGTATTAAACTGGCGTGCAATTTGAACGTGTAGTTTAAGTAATTTGCACGCTAGCGCCTATGTAGGTGCCTGTCGCATTGCCTTAGCTAAAATGGTATTGTAGGTATTTAGAGGATGTCATACCTACATGTAACTTTCACGATTTAGGCAGCAATTCGTTTTTCTCAATACTCATTATTATATACCATAATTACTAAAAGACCGAAATATGTATAAAGTAAACGTTGACTTACCTTATTATTACGATGTACAAAATACAGGGTGAGTCGACACTGCGGATAGGGAAGTTAGCGCCATAACTATAACAGCGATTTTCTAAAGCAACTTTTTCACAAGGTACATAAACTCTAAATATCTACGTGTAGATTTTATAATTATTTTCGCGTATAGAGAGTGTTATATGAATTCGTGTTCCACGATAGCTGTGGTCTTCTAATAGAATACCCTACATATTGCATGTTTGACTTTTGTTCCAAAAATAGAAACAAAAGTGACATATGTTACATATCTAACAGCAATGATTTTCGCATTATTTCCACGTCTTAGAAAATGTTGATACTTCTAAGAATGAACTTTTCTCAAATACTACGAGGCCGAGAGTCACAAGCTTTGGTATGAATATTGAGGATATAATAAGCTAGACAAAGTTTGTTCCACTTTTCCCAAATTATTCGCGTAGCCTAAGTAACATTTTTAGAATTAAACACGATATTTGTAGATGAAAAAATTAATGTTTTAAGTAGAACATTCTATCTTTTTAGAAGTTCTATGACATTCTAATCGAAAAACTATTAATACGCTACAGATCCAAAATCAACTATTTTTGAATTTATAACCATTTATTAGAAATTACAGTGCGTGCAACGAAATAATAATTATAAATTCGACAATTATTAATGTTTATATATTGTATATACGAATATTTTACAACTTTACTCGCAAAATTGCAATAATAACCAACATGCACAAACACAAATAAAGAATTAATACATATACATAAATGTGAAAACTTTACCTTTTATTCTTGGGTTGTTACAGTCGATTGAAATAAAAAATAATTAGTATGTAACGATTTTTCGCCGTACGTTTTGACAGTGCTTACTGTCTTTTTAAATAAATATTGTGTTTTAATTTATTGTAATATTATTACAGGGTATCATTTGTGTTTATTTATTAGATAATACAGTTTAGAACGATACGATATAATATAAACTGATAAATAAATAATGATTCTTTCCCTGTGTGAGTTTGTTTGAGTTATAATAATCTCAGGAATCTTAACAATTGTATTTCTTTACCTGCGATTGGCAATAATATCTTACTTATTATTATACAGTGTGTCTACTCAAGTTGGCGCCATATGGAAAACTTTGTTATTAGTTAGTTTTACGAAAAAAGTAATTGTCTCTCTACTTTCGAAAACAACAATATTCAGCTATTCACATTTGACATCGAATGTACAGGGTGCAATTTTTTATTATTATTTTAATTAAATTTTGTTACTTAATCTTAATTAAACAGTCATCATAAATCCAATTGAATTTCATTTTAGCAATTTAAACATACATACATATAATAATAAAGTCTTTCTTTCTTGCGTTTGTTTGTAATCAACTTTCTTTATTAGTTATAATTCTTGTCAGAATCGAACAGCAATCTAATTTTTACCTGCTGATACTAGGGAATAATAGAAAACAGTTAAAGAAAGCAGCACTATTGGTTAGTTGGTAAATTTAAGCTGTGGGTAAAGACAATTGTGTTGTTTAAGTGAATTAAAGGGTAATAATAGGGTACTGTAATATTTCTTTCACATATACTAGTTATCACGTTTGATTGATCTTTAACAATATCAATACTTAATTTATTATACAGACAGTGCCCTACATTAGAGAGTGAAATATAAAATAGGTAAACTCAATTGAATATTCGTAATGTATGGAAAATTTGTTATTATAAGTTTTACTTAAGAAAAAAGTCAATTGTTTATAAAAATCTCTACTTTCGTCCAATTAAAAACAACAATTATAGAAATCAAAAATTCAGCTATTCAGTTTAACATTTGACATCGAATGTACAGCGCATCCCAACTGCAAACTAATTAGACAATCATGTCGAGCAGTACAAATTTGTTATAACTTCAATATATTAGAACTGCAATTTTAAATTAAAATTTGCAAATTCTACTTGTGAAACACGTCATCTCCTATCTTAATTAAACAGTCATCATACTTGAAATGTCAATCATTATTGCCAAGAAGTGGCCAATAATTTGAACATACTCTTTGTTAAGCAGCTTTTAAAATATATTTGTTAATTATTATACATATTTATACGGGTCGATAGTCGCAGTAGTTAGGTGGCTGACTATCGTTGTGGCAGAACGACAGGAGCCGGGTTTCAGTTGACGATGACATTTTGTCGGAAAATTGAAATCCGCGAGAGTTATAGTCATATCCATAAAGGCGATACAACTGATGACGGAGTCGCTGCAACTAAGCACCTACCACACATAAAAAACATATATATTTATTTTTATTATCAGTAACTAATCTTAAAAAAATTATTCAATTCTGATTTATTAAAGTTAATTTTAGTACACTATGTAACCCTATACGTTTCTAGATAATAATTATCTTAGATTTAGCTGACCCATAGCGCTATTAAAAAAAATATGGTTGTATTAAAAAAGTGTAATTAATTGCAAATATATCTCTGACTATTTAAGAAATAAGTGTTAACAATTAAGCGTTGATTCTCTTCTTAAGCTCCACCTTGTATAGTCTTTACCTATACATCGCGAATAGTTTGTATGCTATCTTTGGAGCCTGCGTGTGACAGTCTGGATTTATTCAATATTCTATTATCAAACTTTTCCACTTTTCCCAATCTGTAACTGTGTGCACATTTATCTTAACACAATGTCTATAGCATTGTGCTATATATTTTAGGTCCTACCGTTCTTGAAATTCTACCGTGTTGCGTTGAAAGCAATGGCTTTTGGCGGATTAAATGTTGTGGAAAAACTTCTCTTTCATTGTAGCAGCACTTCAGCCTATGGAATATATACGGACGTTTTTATTTAAATTCTTTGTATGAATGTAGGTTGTGCTTATGTGTGCACGTAAGCATATATGTTTAAATTTAATTCGTTACCATCTTTCATTAAAATTTTTAATTTGAAATTAAAAAGTCAAGATAAAATTTCTCTAACGCTCTAATGTTGATGCGGGAGCACATAAATTTCACATAATAAGTCTCTGTGACCTAAATTTTACACAGGCCCTATCATTCCTAATGCCCAAGCCAAACTTTTAAGCCTTCTTGCACGCTGAATTCCACCCGTTGTATTATACAAGCAAATTACGTACGCACTTTCCCCTAGACGTTACGTTCTGCTCCACGAACAATAAAACTCTTAATTACATGTTTCAAAAATTCTAATTTCGCTAAGGCTTTAATTAAATATTTGATCGGACACGAACTGAGAAATTGGACGCCCGAAGGGATTATATCGATAAAACAATTATGGAAGTTGTTCTTAAAAAAGCAGTGCTTTGGATTGCTTCTTCAACTTTAATCCCTTTATGCTTTCAATATATAGAAGTTTCGTTACACAAACAAAGAAAATAAAGTTTATTTATAGCTTAGTGTAAGGATGTTTCCAATATTATATTTGCCTTGTATTTTCGATTGTCTTATGGATGAAGTTTTATGACAATTTCTCTCATGATTTAAGAAACATACTTGGTTCTTGTAGACTCGTAATATTTAGTTCTTGGTCGGTATTATAGTACGAGACGTTTAGAAGGCTATCTCTTGTATTCCTTCGCCCGACACTATATTCATACTTATTATGCGATATTACTGTAATAGTAAGTTGTTTGTATACCTAGGCCGCGAAAACACACTTTAACATATGAAAATAGTCGCCGAGACCGCTTGCGGCCGAGTATTTAAAAATGATTTAGCATTTCTACAAGATTTTTTGACATTTTATCATAAAAATGAAATGTATCACAAGTCAGAGGTGCCAGTCATGGTAACGCACTAATATTTGAGAATTAGAAACGTCAGGAAAGTTTTGTTGATGGTTTTTACAAACGTGTGTATTCCCATTAAAATAATAAAGCTTAATGACATTGATTGAAACTATTGATGATGCCCAATGAATCCATATTATATAGTAATCGTTATAATGCTAATGTATATACTGAGGTGTTCCGCTTTTGAAAATGAAATAATCGTAAGAAAATTATCAAAATGAAATGCAGAAGTACCTCAATTCACTATATTTTAGAATTAAAAATTTACAATCAAATTGACTTAATACTACCTACCCTTACCTTAAGAATTTTGAAGTGTGTTTCGTGTATGTGTATGTATAACCAAAATGCCTGATGAATCTTCTGTTCTTCGCGTATACGACGATTATCCAACCGCAGCTAGATGGATCTTCTTTTCCGGGTTTTCTATCTTACACCTTCGATGCGTTAACGTATAATAACCAAATTGCACTTTAGCAGCTTTTAATATGTTTAAATTTTATAATTTTGAAGTTACTTTGCCAGGATATCAATTTAGTCGTTTTTAAATTCTTTTTTCAATTCAATCCCCCTTTGTTGGTTTTTTCGTCACCTTGGACACTCTGTCAAATGCAGTTTCCGCCAACTGAAATGGTTTCTGCTAAAATCTCCATGGATTCCACGTACTTGAAGTTTACTGTCCATCTAGACTGCGGTTTTGTTTATAATATGCATTGATAACATCCAGGTTGTGTATGAGATGTTATGTATAATTTTGACAAATAAAAGAAAACGAAAACTAATTTTTTACTCTTGTTTATATAGTGAATTGAGTTCTTACTACAACTTGATTTGACTGGAGATATATATATATAGATTAATCTACAACTATTTAAACTTCGTTAGGATTACAATTAATGGGATACAATTAAACTGTTATAAGAATTTTTGAAATTTGAATGGTATACTATATATGTACATTAGGCGTAGTAAAAATATATTTCGATATCAAAAATTAAAAATAAACGGTATTTTTCTTAGTATGTGCTTTAAATCTTTTCATTTTATGTTCTTGAGAAATTCATACTATTTTCATATTTAACATAACATTATTAAACCAGTGTACTTAATAAGATTGACTACGTTACTGTACTATATAGTAAATTTTTAAGTGTATAAAAAAGGGCTGTACGTCTCAGGTTACTTTGGTTATTTAAAACTGTTCTATTTGATATATTGCAGTCCATAAAACATTATATTGATTGCAGAAGGTTAACTTCTTTTCTTTTTCCACGCATATTACTATCTTCTCATTTTCCGCCACTTTCTAAAAAATGTGTAGCAACTTTTGCTTTACCTGTTTTATTTAATGTACTTAAAAATTGCGGCTAAAACCGCTGATTATCTCAAAATTTGTATTTAAATTGTTTTGCAGACGACAAATGTATACAAATTTATAATTAATATAATAATCTTATCAAAGCTAAAATAACTGAACTACAATACTTAGCAAATATGTCATTCAAAGTAGGTAATAAAAATGAAAATACTATAACATAAATAGGAAAGTAAAGAACAACGATCTTGTTGTAACGAAAGCGTTATGTATGACTCCCAAACCATAATATAATAGCAAGCTCTACCAAACTTGATACGATAGCAGCATTTCACTAGTTGCAATGCTGATCCTACCAACCAATTCCAAGCCAAAAACAAGTTAAAGTACTGTCACAGTTTATTTATTCAACGTGAAAAGTCTAACCCAATCCTAATGGATGTAAAAGGTCTCCGTTTGTACGATTTAATGAAAGTACATAATGAAAATACCCTAATTCGAGCAGTAGTTGCCTATATAGGGTGCCGTATCAAAAGTCCTGCCAATAAATGAAATATGGTATTTATAAACTACGCAAAAAAATAAATCACACAACATAAAAATATTACACTTAGCAGAAAAAAAGGAAAGAAGTTTAACCTTCTCGAATCGATAGAGATTTTTAAAGCCCGTAATAGATCAAACCTAACAGTTTTAAATGACCAAACTGACCTGATGTATACACCACTTTTCCTGTTTGTAAAAAATTTAATATATAAGAAATATGTCTTCATTATAACTTACTTTAGTTTTGAGAATGTCCTAACAAGATTGAAACTGCAGTCAATAAGAGGAAATAAATAAAATAATTTTATTTTATATGAAAATTAAGATGTATTTCGTTCATTTTGTAAGTTCATCATAAACTCCATCATTAGAATTTATTGCACATTTTCCAACTAATTACGATATTTGAAAATATTACATCTTTTTGTGATAGTGCTAAAAAATGCAAACAGAATGTCCTCGCATAAAACTTACTCCCTGTGCAGTAGATAAATTGATTGGCATTTTAGATAAATTGAACATATTCACAGAAGGTATATTAATTTAGTAAATAAAAGTTTGATATGCATAAATATCAAAAATTCAATAATCTCCAGTATCTTAACAAAAATACCATGATAGTCTACATTAAAAAAAAAGAACCATCTTACGAAAAGAGGAAACAGTATCACATCTTTGGAATGTTCTTATTAATACGAGGGCGTATTTTTATGTTATCTATCTAGCCATGAAAAAAAGGACATAAGAAAACAAAAAAACATTTTTATACATAACTCCCTTCAACACTAATACACTTATGTGTATTCCAACTTTTTTTCCAATTGCCCCATACCCTCAGAAAAAAAATGCTTCGGTAACCCCGCAAAATATTTTTCAACAGCTTCGTTGAATTGTTCATCAGACGCAAAACGCTTTCCTTAGATGCTTTTTTAAATTTTTGAATAGGAAGAAGTCTGACGGAGCTACGTCGGGGCTATGGTGGATGCCTTAACTCTATAAACCCACAGTCATTGATTATCTGCTGAACTTTGGTTACCTTATAAACCCGGCATTTGTCGTGCAACAACAAGTTTTTTTGTGGATAAGAATGCGAGCGGTTTTCCTCTAGAGCAGTTCTTACATTTTTTATTGTGCTTCCGTCGTAGGGCTCTCTATTTATGGTAGACCCTCTTGGCATATATTCAATAAGCAAGACTCCTTCAACATCCCAGAACACAGTTGCCATCAGTTTTTTTTTCCAGAAAATTGTGTCTTCGCCTTTTTTGGTGGCGGAGAGACCTTATGAACCCTCGGCATGGGTTCTTGTTTAGTAGGAGGGTCCCAATGATGTACCCAAGTCTCATCCTCGGTGATAATTCGAGATAAAAATATTTTCTCCCTCTTCAATTTGGCCAAATTTTCTTGACAAACTTCTTTTATGTACAGTTTTTGTTCAGGTGTAAGCAACTTGGGTATCCACCGTGCAGACACCTTCTTCATACCAAAATCGTCATGCAAAATTTTGAGGACACTTGCTTCGGATATACAGACTTCATTGGCACTGACGGAGATCTTTACACGCCAATCTTTCGGTACCAAATTTTCGACTTTTCGCACAATGTCTTCAGTTGGAGCTTCAACAGATCGTCTGGACTTTGGGTCATCATTGATTGACTCTCGGTCCCATCGAAATAGTTTAGACCAATATTTTACTTGAAAATAAGATGGTGCATCTTCCCCATACACAGCAACAATTCTTTCATGAATTGCTTTTGGACCATTGCCTTCTCTTGTCAGGAACTTGCTTATCAACATCCTTATACTGCGATGTTCAACCTTAGTTTCACTCATTTTATCAAGAAGTAGACCGTCTCAAATCTCTGTACACAGCACAAACTAAACACAACTTAGCACATGTACTTCTAACAGTGACAGCAATTTTTCAATAATTTGTTTGACATCGTCACTCTTTTATTTCATAGCTAGGCAGATAACAAAAATACGCCCTCGTATTATATTTTACTAACGTATTTTTTAATAAAACAAACTTATTATTCTTTAGGTCGATACAAAACGAGTCTAATTGGCCAAGCAGACCAATAACATTTTTACATCAAATGATGGTAAATGATGTATGTACATGCAATTAAATTCAACACTGTATTCATTACAATACAATAAGAGTCCCTAATGATTACCTAATTTGTATTTTATTTTTTTAGAATGAATCAACAGCGTTTTTGGTTCTAACCTGATTATTATTTACGTATTCCGTAAATTATTAATTTTTCCTATTTATAGCCTCTTTTTCAGTTTTGTTTCTCCAACTTCTAAAGAAACGGGTGCAGAAGTGGTTTTGCAACAGACCTCATGGTAAAAAACAAAAACTAAAAATAAAAGTTTTTGTTGGAAATCAATAAAAAAAGAAATTCTGAATTTAAATATTTTTATATAATTTATTCCATGTATGTTGTAGCTAAAATTGTCATATGTTCAAGGCGGTTTTATATTGTTTCAATATATAAACAAAAGTGTTTTAGTTTTAATTTGCAAACGGAATGCGCCATCAAAAGGCTATCCCTTTTTATTAGTCTAATTTTAATTTGTTTAATTGCATTTTAACATACTTTGCAAAAAACTTATAAAGCTATTACTTACAGAAATTAATATTCTGTATATTCAGTTTTTGTAACGGGAAAAACAATTTTCGCAATAAAAAAAAATTAAGTGTGCTCGAAATTGCGTAGAAGGCGACTGTAATAATAAAATATTCCCAATAATGTAAATATAGAAATTATTAATAAAATACTCCTTGAGCAAGAACAGTTTTTACTTATCCATAAATAGCTATGCAACATGTTTTATTTTACAATGTACTATTCATGATGAAATAACGATATATTTCTACTTTCTCATTTCTTAAAACGATAAAACGAAATTCTAAAAAGATATAGTGATTCTATATTATTTTAATGTATGTATTTAGAAACGTATTTTTATTTTCATTATTTTATTTCGATCTATCGATTTACTGAAGAACTTACATAAATTCTTGAATAGCCAAGACAATATAATAATTCTACATCATTCTATTCGTGCTAAATTCCATACACTGTTGTCAATTTTACGGAGGATTTATCTACTGCAAATGTTAAATTTAATATACGGAGGATTACCAATCTACTGCAAAGTAGAATCAAAATATACACCTCACAATATACGGGCTACCGTAGTGCCATCGGTGACTACGGCAAAGTCCGCAACTAAAATACTCGAACTACCTAAAAAACTGCTCTAAGTCACCCGTTTAAAATTTTACTGGGTGGTAGGAGGCTACAAACCGATTACTTTTACATGGAAAGCGATAGGTCCTCCGTATATGGGCGACCTATTGCAGCCGGATGACCTATTGCAATTGTCTATCAGCGGAGGACCTAACTACTGCAGGATACATATATATATATATATATATATATACTTACACTAGGTATCTTGTCGCCTCCAAAGTAGATACTGAGTGTATCTTGTCACCTCATATACGACGTTCTCTCCTCCGCTTTCGGAGGTGACAACGTTTTCCCTTGTTTTCATCAATTTCAGCCAGTAGATGGGGTCTAGAGTACGTAGGCGAAAGTTTTGTTGGAGGTGACAAAGATACCCCCATACTCACAAAAAACTTTTTTAGTTCCGCTGTATATCACTGGCGCTAGTGTCGCCTGTTGTATATAATGAAGGTATGTTGTCACCTCCAAGTATATGAATATTGGTTTAGTGTCACCTAGGTATCGTTTTCACCTCCGAGAATTGGCAACACAGCATTGGAGGTAACAACGATTTTACCATATGTTCTGCCTAGAGGTGGGGATTACTTCTTTGACGGATCGAAATTTACATTATCGGATACGTCGGAATATTTTCAAATATTTAGTGAATTACAATTAAATTCAATGACTAGTAGAATTTGTGACTATCGATTTTTTTAATATATCCTGCATTTTTCCTTTGTGAAAAAACGGTAAAAAACACCTGCTACTTGCTTATGATGTGTACAAAATCGAGGAGTAGGTGCGGAAAATGGATCAAAACTAAATTCGATTTCTACTCCAAGAATAAACTGAAGTTTATTTTACAGGAAGGCGTTTTCTAAAACAATTGAACACACATTTCAAATTAGCACCAACAAATAATAAATATGTAAAATAATTAAATTTTTGTGTATAACAAGCTATGAAGAAATTTCTGTACGAATACGATCGATTATAATTAATCGGATATCCTCACAAATTCGCTTCTTTCTTTCGAAAATGTCTTCTTGTAAAATAAAAAATGTATTTCTTGTCATAACATAACTTTTAATACATTTTAGTTCTACTGGGTAATTTTGTACACAGTATCGCCCAATAAGTACCAGATGTCTTTTCGCGAAAAATTTCTCCTGCAAAACATTACTTTAGTTAGATTATGGAATAGCGAATGGAATAGTTTGTTAAGCAGAATTAAAAAAAAGTACGGATTAAAACATTAAAATCTTTTATACTTTTTGTTGGCTAGGCGTTCGTAATAATTGAAAATCATTAGATATCATCATGATCATCTTTAGTCGTTGACACACATCTAACGATATGTCGTACATAATTAAGAAATATATATATAACTGTTTCAAAAAGTACCTACCAATATTTTTAAGAGTGTAATTTAAGTTTGTTTTCTGACGAAGGCGATATTAAATCGCCGAAAGCTAAAATATGTTTTGATTGTAAATTTATTTATATTAATAAACGGCCACCTGCAGACCGAGACACAAAATTTACGTTCTATTTTCATTTATTTAAGGGTCCGGGGCAAAGTAAATAGGCGCGAAAATAAGTCCATAAGGTGTAATGAGAAAACTTAGATCAATAAGGATCTTTAAAAAATTACTACGTTTATTATGAAACAAGGAGCACCAACATGATCACCATTTTTAAAAGTAGTACGTGAATATAAATTTTTAGCAAGAATTAAACACTAACAAATAAAAAATGATTATACAAATACAATGCTGATATTCTTGTCCAAGTTTTTGTTACTTATAAATCTCGTAAGTATATTAAAATTACTACTTTATACAGGGTTGCCCATTTGGCCATTTTAAATAGTACATTTAATATTGATTTTACCAGAAAATGTTAAATACATATTTTATTCGGACGTTTTTCGTAAACAATCTAAAAATATTTTGAGTTACCTGAGGACGTCGGCTTCATCTGTACAAGACCGTACTTAGTTTTTTTTCAATGGAACATCCTATATTTTTATATTTTTGATATGTACATCGAATTTTAAGTCACTATTGTTAAGACTTTTATTCGCATAAGTCTACCCGTTTAGGAGAAAAAACGTATTCTTTTTCAATTTCCACCGAAATTACTGTTCATTAAAAAAATTGTATCTATTTAATCCTTAACGGGAGAGTGACCAAATTCGAGATTATCATGAACTAGAATGTGTTTTAAATTTTTGCAGGTTGAGTTTTAACGAAATTTATTGTAGAGGGACTTTATTGACATTTCTTTGACAACAGAACAATTGGAAAAACTAGGTACCGTCCTGTACTGATGAAACCGGGGTCCTTAGGGAACTCAACATATTTTTAAATTGTAAACGAGAAACGTCCGAATAAAATATGTATTTCACATTTTCGAATAAAATCAATATTAAAGGTACTATTTAAGAAAGAAGGCAAAGTGGGCAACCGTGTATACACACAAGATCCAAAATCATTTGTAATTGACCAAATAGTCTTCAAGTCAAAATACATTTCGAGAATTGTTTCGAAGATCGAAGATGCGTGTATGAAATTGTGGTTTATTCACTATTCGAAACATAGTAGCTATGTGCATTTAGTTCGGTATTAAAGAAGATTTCTAGTTATTTATTTAATCGACGATTTTGATGTGTCTATAATTTAATTGGCGATAAGTGGCATATTCGACAATTACAAGTTGTCACGTTTTATATCGTATAATGACTTCGATAACAATGAGATTTAATCAGCTTCAATACTACGTGACCTTATCGACAAATTGTAAAACTAAAGTTACCTGACCATAACCTTAAAATTGAAATTAGTATCGAACTATATTCAGTTTGATATGCCTAGAGAGCGAATTTAATTTTGTTGGAAGCTGTTTACAACGATTGTACGAGTGCAAATGGCACGATATTCATTTCTTTCAAGAAAAAAGCACTTCTTCCTCACCTTCAAAACATGATTTTACATCGTCGTTCTATACATAACATTTGTTTTATTACACGATCCAGACTATCCGACGTATTATAAATTCGACAGCATACTAGTACATATTGTTTATGTTTAACTTTAAATATGTGTACCTATTAGCTTGTAATTGCAAGATGATTATAACTTAATAGATTTGCTTTCGAAATTGCTATCATTATCACTAGAGTAGCTCCGTAGTATTACTAAGTCTAAGGAACTAAAGATTTATGTTATTGCATCAAATTAATAAAAGAAAAATAATATATTTAAGAATAATAGTAATCTAATCGTCAATGAACTCGTCTTCTATCTGATTAATGTAATGATTGCAAACTTAAAAAGAAATCATCACTCGATATCTGTACGTAGATTACTATACAGTATAATATACATCTAATCATTTTTTTAGTAAGGTCATACTTACAAAATAAGAAACAGATAAAATATCCAAAATTATGTTAAGGAATGTTAGGTACATATGTAGATGTACTGAGAAGAACGAAAGACTCTAATCAACGTCAAATTATTTTATATTGTTTCAACACCTATACGTTCAATTGCTATCGGAGACCTAATTTTTTTCCAATTTATATTCATTCGTTCATATAATATAAATATATTTTATATAAACTGTTATGTTACATTAACAGTTGACATACGTTATAAATACTAATTGTAAATAACAAAATTCGAGCAAGTGATGGTGCAAAAAGGATGTTGAGGAATCTGTACTTCGAGAAAAGCTGAATGGGATTTTCAGGCAATTCATTTCAACAAACCAATTTCGCGCAACTTGCTGGATACCAGCATTACTGAACATACATTTAATCGGCGACTTAACAAAATAACGAATGATAAAATTAAGAAGACGATATTTATGTAAAAGACTGATTTTTTTCGTAAAAGTTGTATCGAATTTATCTTTATTAAGCTTCTATTTGTTTTCTTACTAGTTTTGCATTGATCTATAAATCTTGGTAAACTTATACAGGCTAATTTATGAGGTCACCGACAAACTTTGCCATATGAAAGCGGTTGTTATTTTAACAAAAAAACATTATTGGAACATATGTCCGTTTTCAATTCAAAAGACTGCAATTTTTTTTTTTATTTCATAAACACTTACATATTTAAATAAATTGCTCAAATCTCAAAATCATGTGAATAGTTAACTATATTAATTATATTAATAATTTTTTTTTATTAAAATAACAAGCGCTTTCATATGGCAACGTTTGTCGGTGAGCTCAAAAATCATCCTGTATATGTAGAATTTTATTATGATATAAAAATCTTCAATTTCATGTACCTACACGTTATCTGAATAGCAATTAAAAACGGTAAACAATACTAATTCTGGACACATTAGTGAATTAAAATAAAACTAAACATGCAAATCCAATATTAAAAGACAAAAAGGGTCTGGCAGACTGCGCACATTTCAGAGCACGACCGTTGCAGGGTTAACGAAATGCAAGTGTTAGAAATACGCGCAGTAATATACTAAACATATATATGTATGTCAAAGTTTACCTTGTCACCTCCGAAAGTATGGCAACACTGTCGGAAGCGACAAAGCTACTACAGTGTCCGTGTATATACAAATTTCGGAGGTCACAACGGCCTTTGTATGGTTTCTATATATGAATTTTTAAAAGTCAAAAATCGTTTCCCCTCTTTAGGATTCCGGGTTCCCGCGGTTCCCCTCAACCCATATATGAATCTTTTTTAGATCTAACTTAATGGCTTGACCCGGAGGTGAGGTCGCCTCTTTCATGTACCGGAGGTGACAAGATACCGTGTATCAATATATATATATATATATATATAGATGTAATGAAATTACTGTGATTAACACAGAATTCGGGTTTAGTTTTTTAATAAAACAAGTATTTTAGCCTTGTGACGTTTCGGAGACTAATTTTCTCCTTCCTCAGACCTATTTATTAACAAACACTAATAAATTTTAACAAGTTTTAAATTTGACTGTGAAAAACTTACATTGGGCTTTACTTTAAATTTATGTAGACATTGAAACTTGCTTCAGGCATTAATGCACAGTGTAGTAATTATATACACCTATTATTAACTGATTTTGAGAATGGTATGTACTTTGTCACTAAATTTAATATGTTATATTTGTTTAAAACCTTGTAAATGGGACGTTACGAACAATAAATGTAGAATAATATTTTAAAATTATTCTACATTTATTGTTCGTAACGTCCCATTTACAAGGTTTTAAACAAATATAACATATTAAATTTAGTGACAAAGTACATACCATTCTCAAAATCAGTTAATAATAGGTGTATATAATTACTACACTGTGCATTAATGCCTGAAGCAAGTTTCAATGTCTACATAAATTTAAAGTAAAGCCCAATGTAAGTTTTTCACAGTAAATTTAAAACTTGTTAAAATTTATTAGTGTTTGTTAATAAATAGGTCTGAGGAAGGAGAAAATTAGTCTCCGAAACGTCACAAGGCTAAAATACTTGTTTTATTAAAAAACTAAACCCGAATTCTGTGTTAATCACAGTAATTTCATTACATCAATATACGACAAATCAGCGTCAGCAACTGATTTTTTCACTTCAATTCAACTATATATATATATATATATATATAATATATATATATAATGAGGGTAAAAGTATCGACCGTACTTTGTTAGGGCAAAACACGAAATGTCAGGGTAATCGGTCTGTTGTTGAAATCAAAAACTCATTTATTCATAAGCTCAATATTTCTTTATATTTTATAACTTCCTCAGGAGCGTCCTACAAAGGTATACCACAAATTATAAAAACAATTAATCTATGTGTGTGTGAATTACTTACAATTTGAGTTTTAAAAATGTTGATCTCTGTATGACATGAGTAAAATTAATCGGCACTAACGAGGACAAACACATTAAAATTGTTGTTTTAATTATTAAAAATTATAATTTTATTAAAATTGAAATTTATGTCAATACATTAAAACTTCGAATGTGCAAGGATAACCAATGTGAGAACGGGCGAATTTCTTGTTGTTTTTTATAAAAGAGGAATAAGAAATTATAAAGTATTTAAAATGCAAAAATGATACGAGGTTTAACTGAAAAGTTAAAGTTGTCGTTGTAGTTGTAAAACGTTCGAATAAATTATATTTAGTTGACTGGTATCAGTTTTGAAATTTATACTATTGTGATTGTTATTGATGTGAACCATTTCTAAAAATAAACGTTTTTTGTAATTATTTTCAGTTTCTAAAATTTGAATTTTACTGTAATCAAAAATATGATCGTGGTTTATACTATATGACGCAAGTGCGCATGAAACCTTGCCAATCCTACAATCGCTTCTATGTTGGGTTATTCGGTGTTTTAACAGTTGCGATGTTTGACCTATGTAGAAGCTATTGCAATTATTGCACGGTATGCTATAAACGGTGTTACAAATTTCTAAGGTTGGGGTTTTATCCTTAGGTTTCGTTAATATATTTCGTATAGTGTTAGTGTTGTATTTGGCGATTTTGATATTATTAAATGATTTAAAGGTAGCAATTATTTTATCAGTTAAATCGTGAATATAAGGTATCTTCCTGTAGATGACGACTCCATTAGCAATCGGATCCTCTGTTGGACCATCGAAAACATTGGAATTATAAATTAATTGATTTAAAATCTTTTTTGGATAGCCGTTATTGGTAAAAATGTCAAATAGCTTTTTTAAGTTATCCTGAACAAAAGAATGGTGGCTGATATGTAAAATTCAACCTTAGAAATTTGTAACACCGTTTATAGCATACCGTGTAATAATTGCAATAGCTTCTACATAGGTCAAACATCGCAACTGTTAAAACACCGAATAACCCAACATAGAAGCGATTGTAGGATTGGCAAGGTTTCATGCGCACTTGCGTCACATAGTATAAACCACGATCATATTTTTGATTACAGTAAAATTAAAATTTTAGAAATTGAAAATAATTACAAAAAACGTTTATTTTTAGAAATGGTTCACATCAATAACAATCACAATAGTATAAATTTCAAAACTGATACCAGTCAACTAAATATAATTTATTCGAACGTTTTACAACTACAGCGACAACTTTAACTTTTCAGTTAAACCTCGTATCATTTTTGCATTTTAAATACTTTATAATTTCTTACTCCTCTTTTATAAAAAACAACAAGAAATTCGTCCGTTCTCACATTGGTTATCCTTGCACATTCGAAGTTTTAATCTATTGACATAAATTTCAATTTTAATAAAATTATAATTTTTAATAATTAAAACAACAATTTTAATGTGTTTGTCCCCGTTAGTGCCGATTAATTTTACTCATGTCATACAGAGATCAACATTTTTAAAACTCAAATTGTAAGTAATTCACACACACATAGATTAATTGTTTTTATAATTTGTTGTATACCTTTGTAGCATGCTCCTGAGGAAGTTATAAAATATAACGAAATATTGAGCTTATGAATAAATGAGTTTTTGATTTCAACAACAGACCGATTACCCTGACATTTCGTGTTTTGCCCCTATCTATATATATATAGAAATTAAAATCTAAAACCCACATGCCCACGTACAAGATACCCGAATTCACCCAAGAAAGCGATTGGCGATAGCGCTCAATCGTGTGAAGCGATGATAATGATTTTTTTAAATGTAAAGAATTTCTAAATTATAAATTATATTCCAACTCAAATATTTTGAAATTAAATTTTTATCCCAAATAGTAATTTTGAATTGTAATTAAATAACAAAATAAATAAATTGTAGATGCCATGAAAATTCGTAGTTCGATAAAACATATGTTATGAAAATGGACACAAAGTCACATAACAGTACTATTGAGGGCAAAGATAGCGATTCAAACTGCAATAAAAAGCGTCTGTTGTAGGCTTTCCCTATACCGGTAGGCCAAAGGGTAAAGGGCCTTTAAATGAATTTAAACGAAGCGAATTATAAATATATTGGAAATATGAAATACTGAACTAAGGTAGAACATAGCCAAAGTAATTGAAGAAGAAGAAATTTTAAGATAAATTAGTATTCATATTCTTTCATATTCATTCATATTCTGCAAAATATTGTTCAAGCAATAATTGCAAAAATGATAAAATTGTAGAATAGCATATGTAACTATAGAACGACATTTATATTATTTTATTATTATTCGCTTAATATTTTAATTCAAACAGCGCGAAGTATACAACGTGTCTGATAGCAAAATTATATTATTTCCAAGAATTTTGCCGGATTTTAAAGATTTTTATAAATAAATAAATAATATAATTTTTATTATAAATGTATTTAAAACATGTGAGCATTAACAGTACAAAAATCTTTGAATAACAAGAACTGCATTTGCTTAAATTTAAAAGACATTAAGAATTTAAGGAGATTAATAGTAAATTTCTTAAAACAAAAATAAAGCTTCAAACTAACAGTCAAATACATAACTACCGAACGAGAGGACACACACACGTAAGAGCAAAAAAGTACAGAATAGTAAGATGCGTACAAATACCAACAGCAGATGCGATAAAGGACTACAACAAATTAACAACAAAAATAAAAAGCATGATGGACCACCATAACTTTCACAAGGAAATCAAGAGAAGGATATTGAAGATATAAATGAAATAGAGAAGAAATCTGAGAGACATCCAGAAACAAAAAGAAGAAAAGCAACAGACAGGAGCCCTGAATACCGCACATGCAGGAAACTGGAAAAACCAGGACCTTGCGGTGCGGCTGAGGACCGAAGAGGACATGTTGTGTAGAGTGCATATGTATAATCAATTCTGAAGTACCTGGAAAATCTCTAATTTTACAAACCACAGAGAGGTCGTGTAATCTGTAGACAATAAATTTTACATTATTCTAAGAATTTTGTTAATTTTATAATTTTTTTTCTGTGATTAAACTAAATCTGTTTTGCGATGACGTAAATATTAGAAAATGTATTTCTTTAATGCTATTTGATTTAAATCGTCTTTTAATAGCGCTTCCCGGACAATTCTGTTTTCCATAAACAAAATTGTTATTATATTAAAAATCCTATCATTTAAAATATAAATGTGTAAAACATGCATGTATTGTGCATATATAATTTACTACGAAGATAAAGAAAATAGTGCTTGTGTTTACGAAATTTATTTAGTAATTCTAATAGGCACTTATTCTTAATATAAAGTAAATGCAGCGATTGTAAATGATATTATATAGCTTTGCGTTTCTTGCAAATCCTTCTACCTGAAATTTACCTGCTTGGTATCCGTCTCTAATTACAGTCGTCCAGTGCGACTGTTGGATATTTCGTATACCTGCGTAAAGCCATATCGCTTGAAGTCTGATTCGCTTTTTGTGCCCTCGATAGTACATACATATACAGTGTGTCCCAGCTGACGCGGTTTCTTTGATAATTTGTTTATTTTACAGTATAGAGAAAAAAAGTTTCAAATAAAAGTTGTTGTAGTTTAGAAAATATTTTCAAATATACAGGGTGTCCCAATTATAGAAAAAGCGTATGTAACTTAATTATTTTAAATGGATTACCCTATATATTATATATTTTAGATTCTACATGATATTTTAAGTAACTTTTATTCAGACCTTCCTAGACCTATGTGCTTTTGTTTTCGAGAAAATAAATATTTTATCAAAAATTTTGCAATTGCAGAGCTTTCGTTAATGAGTTATAGGAGAAAAACTAAAAAAGGTAAAAAAATTTGGTTTACGCAAATTGATACATCTTGAATTGCTTTACTGTTTCCAATATTAACATGTACGGATCCTTTTGTTGACATACAGTTACTGGCGCCAACATTTGGAAACATTCAAACTCTGTTTTTTTTTAATGGGATCCCCTATATCTATTTACAGAGTTGAATGTAAAATTAAATTCTCCTTCTTTTGATATAAGAATGTACCCATTTGATGTTTACACTCGTTGTAACTACTTTTATTTTAATACGTGTAATTAGAATTTTATTTCAGTATACATTTAAGATTTATTTTGTCTTTTGTTCTCAACTCTACAGATATTTAGTCCAAATTGGGATTGCTTACGTTGCTACCATACATCTTTTTTTAATATTTGAATCGTTTTAGTGATGATAGATGAGATTCAAATGTTTGTCGACCACCGTCGACAATAAGAGATTGGAGGCGTGACTTAGTAGTAGTAGGCGAGGCTTTGAAGTTATTATATGCGCGATATTCGGGTTTCTTTCAGACACACTGTATGTATAATATTTGATTGCTTTGATCATGGTATCGGGGTTTTTAATTGGAAAAAAGTTTAATACGATTGTTATTAGTTCTATGTGCTATGGTTATACCATAAGGTTTATATTGTTTATTATTTATTTATACCGGGTGTTCCACAAAAATTTCCAAAGGCTGTAATGTCTTTATTTGTCATCTGATTTTAATGATCTATATATGAACCTGTAGGATTTCGTAAAAACTACAAACAACAATGCAAATTATCTGTTTGTCAGATATAATTCGCGAGAAACGTAATTCAACTTTTTTTTTTCAAATTGCACTATATATTTTTTTTTGATTTTTATAAAAGAACATTTTCTAACGATTCGAATAATGTCATGAAAACATACACTTAAATAAGGAATAATGCAAGAAAAAGACAAGTTTTTGCAAATTTTTAGATGGCAAAACTAACTGGCTTTGGAAATTTTTGTGGAACACCCGGTATAAGTATGATGTTTGAATACTATAACACAAACATGTGACAAATGTCATACAACGTGCTTTCGTGCTGAGTGATATAACAAGACAAAATTTAGTGTTTGAATTAAAGTTATTAAAATACAAGTTGAAATTAATAATTGAGTAGCACGTAAGTGTGATATTGGCAAATTCTTTTTACACAAAGCAGCTGTTCAATACAATAATGCAAATTTTTCCCAAACGCCAATTATTTAAACATATTTTTAAAATATATGTTTAAATAATATATGTTTAAATAATTGGCGTTTGGGAAAAATTTGCATTATTGTATTTACATACGCCAAGAAAATAATACACTTCGGTGTCAAAAATGTTGCCTATCCTAGGTCATTATAACATCTCGTTCGCATATATATGTGAAGTTTACTTGTGTAGTCGAAGCCCCCGGTGGTCGCATCGGTATGCGGTAGAGCCGCGATAGCCCTACAAGGTGGTTCGACTCCACTTCGGGACGGCATATTTTTATATAAAAATATGTTTAAATAATTGGCGTTTGGGAAAAATTTGCATTATTGTATTTACATACGCCAA
This sequence comes from Holotrichia oblita, assembly GCA_023690525.1. NCBI lineage: Eukaryota > Metazoa > Arthropoda > Insecta > Coleoptera > Scarabaeidae > Holotrichia > Holotrichia oblita. The sequence goes on from CM043017.1 coordinate 70,013,239, forward strand.
GAAAAATAATACACTTCGGTGTCAAAAACAGCTGTTCAATGTTCACATAAATAATACAGGATGCTATTAATTTAATACACTCAGATGTTTAAATTATTGTTACAAACACCTTAAAGATGACATAATTCTTTTTGTAGAACCTTGAGTTTATGTCGACTGGTTTTCGTCCTGATGTCCTGATGTCGAATTGTATCACTTCGGATGGATGTGCATCAATGTTAAAGATTGTTGGGTGAAACTTCAGGTAAAAATTTATATTGCCTTGCTGTTAATTTCCGTTTAATTATAGTAGCAGACGGTTGCTATTCCAAATATGTACACTCGCTTGCAATAAAATTGCGTACGTTTTATTATACCTGTGTGATTTGATGTCATCTATAACTTGTCACATTTTGTTGCTAGATAGTTGTCAATCTATCTCTCTGCTATACATAATTAAACATGTATTATTGGCAATTACCATTACCGATGGTGGCGCCACAATCGATGCCAAAATGGCGTCGAATGGAGGTATACTTGTATAGTTTTGTATAGTGTCATATAACGTTTCATACATTCGCCAGTTTAATTTTATGTTGACTTCAATTTCGTCATAAAGAAACGGCTTTTTTTAAGATTTACTTCATTTGGCTACTCAAATATGTAAGAAGCCAAAGCGAAAATCTAATATAAACCGCTGCGTTTACGGTTGTCACACGAAAAAAGGTAGAAATAATTATCTAACCTTCCCCCGCTTTTCAAAAGAAGAAAGTAGTTTAGTGTACATATATAACAAATAAATTGGGAACTCAGGAAAAAGTGGGCAGGAAAAAAGTAGTTTGAAGTTGATGATAACATTGACATGACATTTTTAACCTCATTTTGAAAAGTACATTTCAATACATCGAAAAAACAGGGAAATTGGCATAGGATTTGTACGCAGATTTTAAATGTCATATCATCATCGGACATATCTCTCGGAGGACTAACGATATATAATTGCGTACAGCCTATACTATTGCTTGTTGTAATAAAAGTAGTTATTTAATGAGATATTCTCACTCAGGTGTGCTGTGTAAAATCATAGGACATGTTATCAGTGCTAAAACCGGTCACCAAAACCGCGATGTTTAAATTAGACTAATTGATAACTACTGTTGCCAAAACTAGATTAATAGAATGAGCACATAATAGTTCGTCATTCATAATATTTGAAAATAGTGTGCATGCCATTACAATAAGCTTGCGAGATGTAGATGGGGGATACTGATTGTCTAGAACATAAAACTTTCTCCGGCCAGAGACCAGTCCAAAAGAATATTAAACTTACTGAGCTCTTGTAATTTTTCGAAATTGAAGGTATTTAATTGATTCTATGTAAGTAATTTAAAACCCTTCAATAGTCGCGTTGCTATTACAAACGCGTTTAGTCGCGTGGAGGACTATTGTCCTCCAAAATAATATCAAGTTAATAAATATATTTAGTGAATCTTTTTTTAAATAAATACACAACTAGATTATGTTGACACAATTTATTTGTTTTTTTTTTAAGTAAGACCTATAATATATATGAATACAGGACTCTAATTATTTATATATCACAACTCTCGCGGTGTAGTTTGTGTGTGTATAATTGCGTTGAAATGGCTTTGTGACAGCATTAAACCGCCTTTTATAATACTTCGCTGTAATAACTCTGCTCACAACAGCGAATGGTAGGTCGATCGGATTTCAATTCTCCGAAAAAATGTCATCGTCTTTGCGGAGAATTAAAACTCGGCTCCTATCGTTCCACCACAACGATAGTCAGACACCTAACCTAATCGATTATGAATTAAAGATTGCAACTGGATAATATTGTTTCTTTAGCGTAAAATTACATCGTAAATCATATGTAATACTTCATCTGAAAATGTTCTCACCATTTCCAGAAGGGTTGTACTATTGAAGTTGTTTCTGTGATAGTGCTAAATTTTGCACTTCACTTGGACGCACTCCAAGAATGCAATAACAAGATTTGTATTTATATAATAAATAATAAAATAATAAACTATACAAAATATTTTTTTATACATATTTATTAAAATAAAGCACATCTTACGATATAATACTTGCAATAACACCACCAAATAATTAATACTTCTAAATAAAACTCGTAACGATACTTTCGTGTAAACGGTCGCCTGGATGACTATTGTCAGCCACTTGACTTTAAACCGAACTGCTTTGTTTATGCTATGTAAAATGTAAACACACATGCATATGAGGGTAGGTAAATGTACTGTGGAAAGGTACTAAAAGTTAGGGTAATATATATTTTTAAATTCAGTGATTTTTTTTAAACAGAATATGAGTGGAGGACAATAGTCCTCCACGCGACTACTGAAGGGTTAAACGTTTCAAATTCACATTCACACTTTATAAAAAGTTGACGCAATTAAATAACAACCTTCTAAGAAGGAACAAGTAAAATTACGAGAATTTTAAGTCGAAAACAATAGGTGCCTCTATCAACGGAAACTTCTAAACATCGCTGTAGGTATAGAGCGAATTTTGAAAAGATCTGCATTATAAGTTCATAAAGAGGGTTATGAACAATTGACAATCGCCAACGTATTTTATGGGATTAGTGGCCAACTTTAGTTAGATATACATATAAACCGTGCAAGTACGAAATAACGTTCTTCTTTAACTGCCACTCCTTCTAAGTGTAGGTACGTAAAGTAATTTTTTTAATCGAAACTCCTAAATTAACATCGAGGCCTCGCGCATTGGAGCATTCACCACTTAGAGAACTCCTAACATATCGGGCGATCGAGAAAGATTGTCTGAAAAAAACTACTTTCCCAAGTCGATAAGTGTGTACTTATTTCCATTTATGCGTATGAAGTTAGCAGTAAACAAAAATTAGTCAACATATGTCATTTTTCATGTTTATTTGTTCATTGGCGTCCGTTTATTTTCTCGTTTTTTCATTGTGTATTTTTTACCTATTTTCGTAATTTATTTTCATCAAAAAGTCTTTTTAAAGGCTATTTAAGCTCATATTTAGCGACTGCGGTACGTTAGCATTACTGCTATTTTATAAAACATGTTACAAGTAAAACTTAGTTTTTAGGTTATAATGCCTCTTACTTTGGACCAAGAGAAGTTTCTTTTGGAAGCATATTTCCGAAGTGGAGAACGTGATCCAAATGGTCAATGGAAATATTCAACACGGTCATGTATTGACGATTTAACTACCGAATTTCCCGATATCGACCTGGATTATGATTCGCTATCACGACACGTTTTGAGATCAGTAGAGCGTTTTAGAAATACAGGCAGTGTTGCTAAAGGAAAAAGCTCTGGCCGTAGGACAGTTCTTAATGAGGAAGTAGTGGAAGATATTCGAGCTCGTCTTGATCAAAGTCCACGAAAGCCATTACGACAATTGGCTCAACAAACAGGTATACATAATTATTTTGTCTAGTTTTTTCGCATAATATATGTTGAAACTAATTAAAAAAAATTATTTTTAGGTTTATCTTATGGTTCGTGTCACAAAGTAGTGAAAACTAAATTACATTATCACCCATATAAAATATCGGTTGTACCAGAACTATATGCATTAGATTATAATAAACGTATGGATTATTGTCAATGGTTCAATGCAAATTTAAGGGATGATGAGCTGCTAAATTTATCTTTTTTTTCCGATGAAGCATGGTTTCATTTATCGGGATACGTAAACTCACAAAACTATAGAATATGGTCAGCTGAAAATCCTCATGTCTACCATGAAACACAGCTACATCCTCTGAAAATTGGTGTTTGGGTTGGTATGTCGCGCAGGAGAATTATCGGACCAATATTTTTGAAGAAACAATTACAGCTGCAAATTATCGTGAAATTCTTAATACGTTTATAGAACAATTGCACGATGATGAGATAACAACAGGTTTCTTTCAACAGGATAATGCTACTGCCCACACTGCGCGACAGACTATTGATTATCTACAACAATTTTATGACAATCGGCTTATTAGCACTAACAGATGGCCCCCAAGATCTCCAGATCTTACCCCATTAGATTTTTCTGTTCGGTTATTTGAAGAATAAAATATTTCGCAATCGGTTGCACACATTAGACGAACTGAAGGAAGCTATAAGAATAGCAATAAGCGAAATTGGACCAGAAATGTTGCAGAATGTATTCGAAGGTATGAAGAGAAGAATCGACACATGTTTACTTAATAATGGTGGCCATATTGATCATAATTTGTAAATAAAATTTATTTTATTATTAACGTTACTATTACTATCTATTATATTCAAAAAACTAATTATAAAATATATCTTTACATGTGGTTTTTAAAATAAATAATTGTTTCTCTATAAATTGTTTTTTTTTCAAATTTGACATGAAATATAGCTGCTTGTTTATGCAATTCCGTTCATCAGAAGAGATTGTTAAGTTGCCTACCTACATATTACAATTAAACGATTCGCAACGTCAATGAAAACAATTTCAGGTGAGCGGCAATTTGCAATGTTGTGGTCATGTTCGCATTTTATTATGGTAGCGGCACGGACAATCATTCTCGATCGCCCGATACATAGAAGCAGCTGCATACAACACCTAGGGAAGAACGAAAAAAGAAAATTTCTCCGGAGAAGACGGCCATCAGAGGTGGATCATGCTCGATACAACAAACTCACACTTAAATTCTCACACTTCCATTTTAATAAGGTAGAATTTTAAATTAATTAATTTTAATTGACAATAATTTTTTATTTTTTTAATTTTAAGTAAACTTCAACAACTGTTTTAAAGATTATATTTAGAGTCAATCGGTTAATTATAACTTAACTTTTCCTGAAGTACAGTCGAGGTCAGATAAATGTAGCACAAGCGTTTTCTAAAAAAATTGTATGGTGTAAGTTTGTGTTCCGGTATGATCTGACATTTGACTTTTATGACAAGCAGCTTAAGCTAAAGCTCGTCTCACAATAATAAAATTTCAAATTTTTGACATATATCAAATTTAAGGTTGTACTACATCTATGTGGCCACGACTGTAAGTGCCAAAATTTTGTTAAACTGCGCGTTTTTGAACAAATATTTCGTAAATGCAATTTTCTGGGACTTGAAACGAATAGTTAAACTTGATGGCGTCGACCTGTATATATAATTAGTAGCTGGCTCGGTAGACTTCGTTCTGCGTAGAAAAGTATTGATTTAGATATTTAATGTTTTATTGTTACGAATACCACCCCCCGTGTCTCGCAAAACAATTGTCGCAAAAAATTGTCAAAAAAAATTGTCACAACGTGACGTAAACATAAACGTCATCTATCATGAAGATGGCGTCGTAAAATCACTCCATACAAAATGTATGGGAAATGAATTTTCCTGATAAGTTTTTTTTCGGTGATATTTCGGGAATTTTCTTGGGTATTCTTCTTCTTTGGCCGGAGACCAGTCCGAATTGGTGCGAATCATCGAAATCGGACCAGGCGTTCTTGAGTTATAGGAGTAGTAACTAACGTCACTTTCTTTTATATACAGGGTCCTACAACGAAGCGGGGGCGGTAGATTACACGTTTATCTGAAAGTTAATGAAATATTTACTCACCGGATATTCTTCCGCACCATCAAGCGCACGTTTTAAAAATATTTTGTTTTATACAGGGTGTTCCAGATGGAAATGCCAAACTAAAGTTGCATTTTTTTAATGGAACGCCCTGTATATTAATTGATAAAATGATCCGCACTTGAAAGCTGGTTACATCGATATAATGCTGTAGAGGTTTAAAGTTGATAGTTTCTGTGTAAATAATTATTTTACTTGACAAATTGATACATTTCAGTAGGCTATTCTGCATAGGAAAAAACAAAAAATTGGAAACCGATAGAGTGGAATATTTTCTACTAGTATGGACTGTCGTGGCTATGTGAAATAAATTTTGTAACTGCTCGCTTTATACAGGGTGTTCACAATATTGCAAAATCGATTAAATCTCGAAATTTTTAAATGAAACACTCTGTATATTTCTAGCTCATCGAAAAGCTCTTTTACTACGCTTTCTATTGATACCTCACTTGATGCACCTAGGATAGACCATTTGCTAATTATTTCTTTTTAAATTTGAATTAATGAGAAATGCTTGTATTTTGAATAGCTAATTGCCCTTTTCAACTTTCTGTAAGAGCGGATATTTAACAAATAATCCAGAAATGGTCTATAACAAGAAGAATCCCCATTTAGTATGAGAAACAGTTGATTTTCAGTCAGCGGTGAAAGCAAACATTAAATTAATATAAAGTAAGTATGCATTAATTAATATAAAGTAAGTATAGCATTTTCAATATATTCACTGCTGATCAAGTGATCTGCTGTCAGTTTAATGAAAAATTTGCACTAATTATTTTGTATGTTAAGAGGGCGCCGTCAAGTATCAGCGACAACAGATGGCGCCATGAGGTAAAATGCAGACCTGTGCGCAAATCTCATTATATCAAATATAGCTCAATATTTCGTGTTGAAACAATCAATTATGGATAGAAAAATCATCAGTGTCGGCAATAAGAAATTATGAAGACGATATATATTGATTTAATCATATAAATTAACGATGTAATGTGACAGAAAAACGAAAAAAAATTGCAACCGATTCAAATTCTAATTTGTTAACGCCATGAGAAGGATAATGACAGCAATTCTTTAAAATTTCATAAGAATCTGAGCAATATTTATTGAGAAAATGAGAAAACTCTGCTAAATAAAATGTTCTTATAACCCACGTAAAGATTTCTATTGGATTCCGACCGAAATATGTTTCAGGTGTTGCCTCAAAGATGGCGCTTCGAGCAGTACTAATTGCAGTAAAAAAAAGCTGAGGGGCGGTGTGCTGTCATTGGCCAATTCAAAAATTTAAAGCGTTGATGGTCAGAGAGAGCGGCACCGCTGAAAATTGACCCAACTTTATCTTTTTGCTGTAGGGCGTCGTATTTTTGTAGTTGCATCCTTGTTTAGTATAGCGAGCATTTCTTTTTTTTTTGAGGCGCGAAAATTAACAAGCTTCCTTTTTAAGGGGGCAATAGACGATCAAATATTTACATGTAAAATTGACGGAGAAATGTATGCAAAAATTGATGTAAAAGTGGCCACAATACATGTTTCAATAAATTCACAAATAAATGTGGAATACTTATATTGAGTATGTTGGTACTAACTACAAAAACCAAATGTTACCGGAATTATTCGCTAAATGTGGCTAAATTCCATGTTATTATACGATTTGTCATCAGTCTTCTGGTTGTTATTTGTTATTGTCACAATCTTATTATTGGCTGTGAACTAACGTATAACAAAGTGCAAATAGAAATGAATCGACAGACTTTGTCAACAGTTTTAGTTATAAATGTGACTACCGCTATAGCAGCATACCTTTTAAAATCCAAAAAAAAGACGTAACAGAAAGTTATGGGTTCGTCCATGGATAGCAAGACGTAACAAAAAAGGAATTATGAATTTAATAAATAATGCCCTCCTACGTTTAGTCTTATTTTTATAATTATTATGGCTAACCAAGTACAAACACTCGTGTTGTTCGTACAGTTGGATTAAAACTTCCGTGTTGTCATGAGTCCACATATTAATACGAAACGAATACAAAACCCAGAACAATACACAATATAACACAATACATACGTGGTAATTAGTAGCTATTAGGTTAGTAGTATGTACAGTCTCTTCCAAAATTAATGTCGCTTGATGTGATGGAAGATACATACATTATAACTTCTGTTGCAAAACGAATGCACTAGGTTTGACCGGCATTTATTTTAGAGTGCAATTACAATATTGATATTCATCAATCAAAAATTATGTCGAGTTATAGGGAAGAAGATTTTTATTGGTTCTTTTAATTGCGGGGGTGACATTAATTTTAGAAGAGACTGTACACGTACTACGAATGTATATATTGGAATTTATGTAGTATAATTGATCAAGTAACGTTAAGTATTTATGAAACGCATGCAAAGGAGAGGCAAAAAGAGGTTATGTATTAAATATAAAGTAAAAAATGTTTTTACATATCTTTGAGTTAAATTACAGACGCCAATTATTATTGCAATTTTTGATAATTCAAATGCAATTTTCTTTAAAAAATGCCATCGAATAAGGTATAAGGTAAGTATTATTAGGAATAAAGTACGATTTGTAAATAAATTAGTGAAAAATATCTTTGACGTTTAGTCCAAATTGAGGCATTTTCATGCTTTCAGCGTAGATATAATTTATAATAATGGGAATTGACAGTTCTTTTTATAAATATATGCAAAGAGACTGCCAAAGGAGTTTATCTTAACTAAATTTGTTTAACACTGCAAGCTGCAAGTCGTAGTAAGTAGAAAGAGAATAATATTGCGGGTCTGTAGCAACAATGTTCACATTATATAATATAGATCTGGAGGTCACTTTTATAAAGGGTTAGTTAGTAACCACATAATGCCTGAATTCAGAAAGTGCTATTCGGTTTTTGTCAAGTCAGATTATGATGAGTTGATGGTTGAGGTTATGTTATAAATTCATCTACACTCAATTCGTTCTTTTGTATTTTTGGCTTCATTGCAGCACTGTAAAAATTGTAGTGTAAATTGCACTACACTGAAAAGCAAAGGAAAAGGCCTCATCTGAAGCTGCTTGCTTCAGCCGGAATAGTATCTTATGTATTTTAGACGGAGGGAAAGTAATACTTTTCATGGCGTGCTCGTGTTATAGAGAGCAAGCCATGGGAAGTATCTTTCCTCCAAATAAAATATGCTATTTTTTCTTCACACATTGACAAATTTACGCAAGATTTTTCTATAAATTTACAATTGAAAATAAGCAGGTTTGCAAGGCGGTTTGGACGTTTAGACCGTTGAATAGATGTTACGAGGGTTACGAGGTGTTTCTATAGTAATAACTCATCATAAAATGTCACATTTTCATTTTTTTTCACACCACGCCACAGCTCACAGCGACGACGCGCCTTTATTCACCAATCGTATTTGTGTAGAAAACGACGGTGTATAATAAATTTAAAGAAATAATGATAAATAGTTATTAATAATAGATATTCAATTAATTTTTGAATTAGGAGAAAAAGTACAGGCATACTTCGGTTTTCGACGCTTCGGTTCCGTCGATTCCCTCTTTCGTTGATTATGAATTACAGACATGCCTCGGTTTTCGACGCATTTCTATTTGTAGTATTCAAACCAATAAAACATGATGTTAAAATACACCAATAAAAAAAATAGTATAAAGTATTCGTGGATAACTGGTCATTAAAACACTTGCTACATTTCAAGCGCTCCGGCTTCGCTGTAGTGCTTGAAAAATCGCCCGCCGCTTGGGCTGTTAATATGTACCTTTATTTAAATTTTAGTGACATTACCGCCATATTCTGGAAACAATTTCTATGACACTAAGCGCCACCTTTGAATGCAGATTCAAACCATTCGTTTGCACTAGAAACCAATTTATACAAATTATTTCGAATCGTTACCGCTCGCGCCATCTCGTGGTAGTTATATATATCTTACCTTGTCGGCGCGCTCTTAAAGAATTTTAAATAATTTAATATTAAACTATTTTACGAATACCTACCTAATATGAAACATGAAACAATACATACCTAATTAGGTTAACATAAATCGAAATCATGTAGGAAAGAACCAAGTTTGCACTATTTTAAATAAATACTAATTATTAATCACAACAGAAATTTTAATTAAGAAAAGTAATAAAGTAAATGTAAAAAGTAAATGCAAATAAATCAAAGAAAACTTTCAAATGTCCACCCAACCATTTTACTTAAAATAAATCGATAATAAATATCTGTTTTAGTTTGAATTTAATCTACATACCTATGTCAAATAAATTCTAATATCTGACATATATAAATATAGACGAGTTATTTAATTCAACACAAAACTTAATAGAATTCGTCAGTCATGGATGACGTCGCGTACAAACTCAAATAAATTTTTGTCGAATTTAAAAACGGTATTGTATTGTGATGGATGTATGTCGCGTGGACAGTGTTTGTATGAAAATCTAATGTAACTCAAATAATTCGAACTATGTTGTCATTTACTATTTACAATGCAATATATTCGCAAAGCGTGTCGTCATCGGCAAATGAGGTCGATTGTAGTAATGTGCGTAATTGTGAGAAAGACGCCTCGTGACGTTACATTATACGAAAATATTTATTATAACGACAAATTATAACAAAAATACAAATGAAAACATATAGCCTACCTCACTTCATCACTAATTTATGAATAGATCTCTTGAGCTCTAATGCTATAAAGTTTCAGCTGATGAATAGAACAACTGGTACTTTAGTAATCGTATCGATATTGACAAAACTTTTACCTGAATACATTGAGAACAGCAACTTATTTTTTGAGTGCAGGGTCAGAGACATAACCTACAGACGACATTTAAACCTAAAAGCGCGGGATATATAGCGAAGATATTGAAATGTTAATTTTTCTCATTTAGAAATATATAATAAGGATTGAGCTCGTTACCTCTAAGGGAGCTCGCACACTGAGGCGCGGCGAAGCGAAGAGAAGAGAAGCGAATTTATTACGCGCACGTTGTCAAATCGGTGCCCGCACACTGATGCGCCGCGCGGAGAAGCGAAGCGAAGAGCCGTCGAGAGGAAAGTTTTCAGAGCAACTAGTCAAAGTATCTCGGCGCCGCTTCTCTTCGCCTCGCCTCAGTGTGCGGTACATAGAGACGTCAGATGAGGAACTCCTCATGTTCATGAAGTCACTGTCACATACACACAATGATAAATAACTGTTGTAGGTAATTCAATATTGTGTCATGCACATGCGCATCAGGTCTCGCGTCTATTTTGCTTCGCTTCGCCTTAATGTGCGGACTTCGCTCGCGCGACGCTGCGCTTCGCCGCGCTTCCCTTCGCTTCGCCGCGCCTCAGTGTGCGAGCTCCTTAACAGCTCTGTTAAGACAAGATGTTCAACTGAAAACGCTCAACAATACTAAAAATTGTTTCCAGTTAAACCTTTACCTTAAAGCCGATGTTAGTAGCAACTCAAACACGAAACAAGCATAGTGTTAGCAACATAAATAATGTAATTTTCTAGGTTCGTCCTAATTTTGAGAGGAATGTCCGAAAAATTCAATGCATTCAAACTTGAACAGCACCCGTTCTTGTAAATAAAGTGCAACGAGGTCGTCTCGTGCAACAAAAACAGAATTGACACAACATACATAGAAAAGGAATCTAATTTTGGTATACTTCAGTGTCTTAGTTAGATTTTAGTAGCATACAGATAATTTATAATATTTCGCTAAAAATATTAGTCGAATCAATGCATAGAACTTTATATTTGATACACGGCAAACATCATTATACTCGGCGTAAATACACCTTTCTTATTCATAACTTTCGAATAAACTATTTATATCATATTTTCTTAAGAGAAGAAATTAATAAATTTATTATCGAAGCCCTAGACGAGGAGAGTAAGATTTAGTTTCTAAGAGAACGCCTCTTATAATGGCATCTAATTTTACTGCAGAACTGTGCGACACACAATGAGCTTTGCACATGTAGTTGATACATAGACTAAATAATTTAAAACAAACATTATAAATTTAATTAACATTGTTATGGATACTAATGGTTGATGCCACAAAATAGTTTGAAATTGTAACGTGCCATCGAAAAAAAACATAATTAGTGTAGGCTATGTAAATGTGTTTGATCGTTCCTTTAGCCACTACCACATAGACTATTTGACCTATATATATATATATATATATATATATAACGCCTTCATACCATCCTGAACCAAATGTATGTTTGCGGGCGGATAATCCTGAACCAGCTGAACAAAGCTGAGCCATATATATGGTTCAGGATTGCAGACGCTAACAAAATCCGTTACAGTTACCTATACAGTGTATGGTACAAATTTGAAAATGGCTCAGCATTGTGTGAATCTCCATATTTAAGTTCTATGTTTTTCCGCACTGTACGAAGGTGGCGCTACAGTCGCGTCAATTCGTATATCTGTATATCGACATTCTGAACCACACAATATGCATGCGCAATACTTACTTAACCTTTAGTTTGCGGTGTTTTTGTAATTCTGGCGCAGTTTTGCATAGAATGTAAATCAAATGAAGAAATATGATTAAAGGAAGTGCTTTATTAGTGTTCTTAGCTTAAAGGAAAGATTCTGAGGATAAGTATGATAGAAAGATATGGGTTCAGTGAGACACTCTCCGATTATTATATTGTTTCTTGTATTTTTAAATTTCAACAGAAAATATCCCTCGTGTAACGGAATAAACTAAATAATAATTTAAAATTCCTAAATTTCTTATGTTTATTTACAATTGGATACCTACTTCATAATTTGTAGAGTAAAATTTTCATATGTAATTATCGTTTTCATCAGTGTCAATCTTACATTACCGTACGTATGTAATAATTATTATTCTTGAAACATGTAAGATAGAATAACAATAATCATTTTTTTAATTCCGCTTCCTTTTTTGAAATAGTGTTAACTATTAGCTATCCAACTGTACATTTTGTAACAGTGATATAAAATACAGAAGAGACTGTTTCTTGTGGTATTATTCTGTCAGAACGTAAATACCAAGCGGTAATCTGTTTTTGTCATTATTATGGAAAACAGGATTTCAGTAGAACGTATAAAAAAAAACAACTTCATATCAAAACCAAACGAATCAATTAATTTAGCGCAGATGCTGTTGCAACTTTTGCAGAATGCACACCATAGTATAAAGAATTTGCGAGTGTACGAGATTGGATTAATAAACTTCCAAAAATATTACCGTCGTCTAAAACTAACGAAAATTCCAAAATAAAATTTATATCCAATATTTTAATACAAGAACAAAGTCCTAAAAATCAAAATACTTTGGAAAGCGAATCAGAAGAGAAACCAAATGTTTTTCTGATAAGAAAAGAGAGGATCAAATATTCCTTCAACTATCTACAGCAAAGGTTCAGAGTCAGATAAATTATCTTCCGTAGATGACTGTCCAAAGGATCCTGATTATAAACAAACTTCAGATGAAGAGAAGGTATGCATTCCAGTATTTGCTTTCTATATGTTATGTTTTAAGGATAAGCCTCACAAGTATTGTAAACTTCCTTGTGGGTAAACTTGATATCTATTTAATTAAATTCAAGGGAGAAATAAATCGAACAGCTTTTTTGCTATAAATTATCAGCAAAATAGTGTATTTACTTATAAAAATTGTAATATAAATTTAATTTGAACACGAATTTAAATATAAATTTTATCGTTTTATACGTAAATCACTAGTTTAACGGTAATTTACAGGTAAAATGTACATACTTCACATTCATAGAATTAAAAGTACTTGGTTTTGTTTAGCTCCATCGTGTCTTCATTAAATCTAAAACCGTACACATACATATGTGTACCGTTAATTTCGCCTAATACTTAAATATGTTGTCACTGGATGACATATGAGAAATCTGAAGTGTAACCGGTAAAGTTTCATTTATTTTGTTAACACCGGCGTATAAATAATTTTTCCCTAAATGTAAAATTTTTTAACTTTTTGTTTCTATACGATTATTATATTATCTCTTAAAAATTGAAACCCTACCTAATGTTAATTCACAAAATAAATATCTGACACTAAACCACCATGACTTTAAATTTTTATTGTGAAACTAGCAAAAATGTGCAAATATATATCCTTAGATACATAAGGCTTTGTTCCAGAGTTGTGACATTCCTTTGCAACAAGGAATAGTATCCAGTGTAACCTCATTAGAGGAAACTATGAATGAAGCTCCACTTTCAAAGTCAAAAAAAGGGAATGTCAAACAAAGGGCTTGATATGTATTATCAAATATTGCAAACAAGATTATCATAAGTAATATAACAAGTGACCAAGATGTTATCGATACAATTGATTTGGATAATTTGTAAGTGCTTGTTGAGATAATAATTTCATGAGCTCGAAGGGCGACTGAAATTATTTAAGATCAACAAGCACGAACAAATTATCCAAATCAATTTTATCAAAGAAAAATCTTGGTCACGCGTTGTATTTAAAAAGACTATATCACGAACAAAATTTGTTGCAATGTGGGTAGTTTGCTATTAGTACGTTCCGCAGTTATCGGATATTTTCGTAATTTACTCTCTTAGTTGTGCTCATTTTGCCATATATTTGGCTGGTAACTCAGAAGAAGAGGAAACAAGAAAAAATCAGCAAGATTTGCTTTGCGTAGTAATTGTGAGCATTGTGAGTGAAAATGAGCCGTTTTAACAGTACTCCATTTGTATTGATAAAACCACAAGTGATTTTATCACTTATTAAAATTCACACGTGATTTTTTCGCTATAAAACAAATGTCATTGGCTTCTGCTGAGGAATTCCAACTGTGTGATTGGTTGATAGATATGTGAGTGATATAGTCAAGATTATTTTGAACAACTCATTGAAAATACCCACCAATGTGAAGGAGAATTGGAGGATAGAAATGTGGAAAATGATTCTCACACTGTTGAAGAAAACAATATAAAAATCAAAAATAAAAGGCTATTGCAGAGACAATCCTGGACACGCAATAACAAGAGATTGATTTCACAATACTTCGCAACAAATATAAAAAAAGAAGCTCCAAAACAAGTGAAGTTCAAGAAATTTGCGGAATTACATCCGGAATTTGATCAAATGAAGTGGACAACCATTAAAGCGGTAGTTTACCGGCAAATTAAAAATTAAGTAGAAGTCGTTCATTTTGTTTTGAGTTTAACTCTATAATAGTTATTTACATAGTTCAGAACTATAAAAACTTTGCTTCATTTCATTTTAAATAAATAAACGTTGGTTTTACATCTAGTGATTCATATTCCAAACCAAGTCCTCTAGAATCATAAGTCTGAATTGGATCGTTATATCTTATTGCCATGCTTAAATTTTGCATACATCGTGGAAGCCAGGTATCTAAACGCTTGTACTGCGCAGATACAATTCCCCGCCACCTACATGCATGGTTCAGGATAGAACAAAGGTGTTGGTTCGGGAATGTATGGTTTATTTTGTATAAAAGTAGAATTTTGTTCTTGTTTTGTCGGAGTATAAAGTTGATAATTACGAAACAAGAATGGTAATTTGCAGATATATTAAACTAATAAAACCATAATTGATTGATTTATCAATGGATCAGCATTGTATGAAACTTCAATTGGTTCGACATGGATACAAAGATGTATATATATATATATATATATATATATATATATATAAAGTTTAACAATTTTATCAGTTCTGACACTGACAGACTTTAGACTTTAAAATGTGAAAATTACTGCAACTAGTGCAGAATATGGGTTTCTTCTTTTAATTCAAATGAAAAACATTTGATGTGTTTAAAAAAATTTTTTTTTTTTTTCTCGTATATACAATATATTTTCATTGCATTCAACATATTGTTTTTTAAAATGTCGAAATTTAAAATCTAACATGTCTGTTTTTGTTTACAAAATTGTTTATCAAATATTTTGCATATGTTTTCAAATTTCAAAATTTCAAAATTGTCAAAATTGTTTCACAATATTTTTAGAGCTTTGTATTTAGAAAAACGATTGTCCTTGTTGTAAGTTATTGTTTCTTGGTTTAAAAATAGTTAAGTTTTATTATATATTTATATATAGGTTTGAAGAAGGATTAAATAAATCCGAAACGTCACGTAGGAAACTACTGTTTTTCATTTGAATTAAAAGAAGAAACCCATATTCTGCACTAGTTGCAGTAATTTTCACATTTTATATATATATATATATATAACCTCGAAATAATACGGCAATATAAACAGAAATAAATAATTCATTTAATGACAAGTAGGACAGATTGACTTTTACGGGAAAGATGACTATCGAAATCAGTGGTTGTTGAAATGTATTAATAACAACGATTTATTGTCAAAAACATCATGCTTGCGAAGCACTGCGCATTTTAAAAAGAAAAATAACGCGAAAAGATATGAAAACACAATGATACAATACACAAATATGGAAGCATATATGTATAACAGAGCTATCGTAACTTTTTCCTTTAAGGTAAATGTGTTGGTTCTGAAAAGAACCGATATTGAAGAACTGATATTATTAGAAAATCAGTTGCTTTTTATTGGGTAGATAAATCAGTTCTCGTCAGTAGTTATCTCCTCCGCAGGGATAGGTTGTGTTGGTCTTCGGGGATCATATACATAATCCTACATACATAAAACTATAAAAATTGCTGAAAAAGTTGTCCATTTACGTCTAAACATAACCCAATTCTTCTTCGTAACCCATCCAAAGCTTCATGCAACATTTGCGGTGAGTTATTAATCTCTTCACACTTTTCCCTTATGCGATTTTTAAGCTCTTCCAGGTTATGTATTGGCGTTGAATAAATGGAATTTTTGATGTATGGCCATACAAAAAAAATCGCATATGTTTAAATCGCAAGACCTAGTTGGATATGAGATTTCAGTGTTCCTGCTTATTATTCTATCATCAAAAAATTCTCTCAGATATTGAAGAGTTTCTATGGTCGTATGTGCTGTTGCACCATCTTGCTGGAAATACCCATTCTGTAATTCTTCATCCTCCAGTTGATTTATAAATGGGCCAAGTATTTCATTGCGATAACGTGCAGCAGTAAGTGTACCTTCAAAAAAAATAGGATCCGCCAATCTTCTTCGACATATTCCAACCCAAACACCAATTTTTTGAGGATGCAATGATTTTTCAACAAAAAAGTGAAAATTTATCGATGACCGCACAACCTTATATTCTGTGAATTTACATATCCGGAAAGATAAAACCAAGCTTCAGCTGAGAAAAAAACCATGTGAAGGATATCCTCATTGTTGAGATTATTTTGGAACCATTGACAAAATTTCACTCGTCTGGATAATCCACTTGAAGAAGCTCATGAAAACATTGTAGCTTGTATGCATGACAGTGTAACCTTTTCTTTAGAATATGTTGGCATGTGCCATAGGACAGATTTGTCTGTTGTGCCATTGCTGAAATAGACGTTTTTGGATTTTCATCAATAATATGCTGAATCACTCCAATATTTTCAGCTGTATGTTTAGATGACCGTCCACTACCAGTTTTTCGACCAACGTCACCAGTCTCCTTGAATAATTGCACAGATCTTGTCAAACCATTGAAAAAACTACTGTAATCAAATACTAATTCAGGATATTCTTCCCGAAAGTCGGCCATACATTCTGGAATTGAATATTGGCACTCGCCATTTACTTTCTCACTTGTACGGAAGTAGCATTCGATCATTTTAGCTTTCTGCTCTGTGTTGAATACCATTTTTTCAATTTAATGTAATTTAAAAAACTCAGAAATATTTGACACAAACGTTTTAAAATTAAATGTCAAGGAATAAATGTCATTATGTGGAAGTGGCTAAAGTAACAATCCATTCACCTAGCCTACCTACTCTAATTATATTTTTTTTCGATGTGTCTATATATAGGGAAAATACTATTTTATACTCTTAAAACAAAAGGACAATACATTTTTCATCATCATTTTCATATTAGATTTGCATAGAATTTTCCAAATAATTAGGCGATGTACCATCACATTAGTACCATATAGAAGTTTAAATTCTTTGTTGCTGGAATAATTCCATTTTGTAGTAATTGCACATGCTTGTTTGCATTTAGGTTTCCATGTATAGAAAATGCATCGATTATTAATCATTTCTGTCCAAACATGTATTTTTTAGGGTATTGCGTTCTAGTTACATACAAACATAAATTTTCGTCTAGAGCGCTAACTACAATTTTGGCAGTTTCGTTTTAATAAATATCACCAAGTCCATTATGCGTTTGACAAAATTATTGTCAGTATTTAGGTACTTTCTGAAATAAATTTCTACTAAAGAAGATCCCTTTTTCGATATTACGTGTTCTTAATTCTTGATACTTTTCCAACTTAGACCATTTTTACGTGTACTATGACAGACACATGAATTGAATCGAAACGCCCTAAAATTTCCTCGGAACTAAATCAGGTAGCGAAATATAAACAGACAAACGACTTGGTCAACTGTAAAGTGCCAGCGGCTGTATGCTGTAAAATATTTTAGACATAAGTATAAAGACATTAGGTAGTAATATCTTCCGCAATAGCATGCACTGTGAATACACCTACAAATAGTATTATCACAGTGTCCGCTGTAATATTTATCAATATATGTATGTGTTAGTCGTCGTATACACATAATTTGCAATATATATAATACTACTTTAAGAAAAAAATATTTTTTTACAGAAATATAGCACTGCGCTCGATCCTTGCGCCGCGCGGAGAAGCGAAGCGAAGAACCGTCGCAAGGAAAGTTTTCAGAGCAACCAGTCGAAGTATCTCGGCGCCGCTTCTCTTCGCCTCGTCTCAGTGTGCGGTACATAGAGACGTCAGATGAGGAACTGCTCATGTTGATGAAGTCACTGTCACACACACACAGTGATAAATAACTGTTGTAGGTAATTAAATATTGTATCATACACATGCGCATCAGGTCTCGCGTCTATTTTGCTTCGCTTCGCTTCGCCTTAATGTGCGGACTTCGCTCGCGCGACGCTCCGCTTCGCCGCGCTTCCCTTCGCTTCGCTGCGCTTCAGTGTGCGAGCTCCATATTATACTAATAGATGGATATTTCAACTGAAAAGTTTCAACAATAGTTAAAAATTTTGCTAATACAAATAATTAAATACGATTTTATTTTACAATGATTGAAATTATTATATTGTTATGCATAAATATTCGTTTATCTGATCGATTTATAGATTACTAGGGTGATTACAAATGATTATAGATGTGGCTTGAAAATGATGATCCTTTCTTGTATTAATGTCTTATCGCATTATCATCTTCAACATTTTGTGAAATGTAATGTTAAGGAATCTTTTTGTGTGTTAGTTAAGTGTCTTGTTAATTGTTGGAAATACAGATAATTTATAATGTTTCGCTTTTGAAAAAATTGTAGAATCAATGCATAAACTTTAATTTGTCACAAAAGGTACTCGGCGTAAATACACCTTTCATTAAAAGCGGAAGTTTTAATTTTAAAGTATTTAACGTAATTTTCACCGATAAATAATAAATTTTGAGATATCCCTAGACAGACAAACTGAAAAATTGAGAAAAAGCTCCATTATTTTCGTAAATTTTAAGTTTGAATGAGCGTAATTAGTTGAACTTAGACTAAATAATTTAAAACAAACACAATAAATTTAATTAACATTGAGCGCCTAATTTTGGATAAGGGAAATTGGGCTATATCTATTGAAAAAAGTGATCTTTACTAACATGCTGTAAAGTTTGACGGTTTCATTACCAGTCACCCTGTATACTTATTTGCAGTAAATTTTACCAAAGTTTATTACTGTTTTAACTTTAACTACAACATTATAAAAATAATAATAAAAATATCTTTTTGAATTATTAAGAGGGCCGATTACGTTTGACAGTTGGCGATATTGCCAAATTAAGTGGTTTTTCATAATGTAATGTTTCTATAATTTATTTAAACCGTATTTCGAAAATTGGGCTTGATACACAGAAAAATAGACGTATTTTGATGCTCAAAGCAAATTTCAATAATTAAATCTAAAAATTAATTGAATAATTAACTATTCCCCTATCAAGGTAAACGGGAATAGGATTGTGAAGTTAATATCGAATGTTAATGGACAAAATTGTATATAATAAAATAAAATATGTACATATAAAATATATATCAAATAATATAAAATATTTGTAGAAATATGTGTTGAAACCCAATTTTCAAATTAGATTGAAATAAAATCAAGCAAACGATTTATAGAATTATGTAGAGATAGCACCGCTGTAAAATAATCAGCTGGTAGACGACCCTCTTAAGTATTGCAAACTACTTCATCATGCATTTTGTCGTCGTAGATAAATAATCATTTTTCAGATTAAATTGTTTCTAGTGTTTTTTAAATAGTATTTTATTTGACTTCAAAAAAATCCATATTTTCATCGCACTATAGCGAATTACTTTATATGATATAATAATTCTATCATACGTATTGTATCAGTTATTGAAGAGTTTTTTTTTTTTTCAACAAAAGTATACCATCTTCTGAGAAAAGCCAAACAAAAAACAGTTGAATCCTCCAGTTGAAAAAAATGGGAAGTATCTCATTGTGCAACGAGTGCACACATGATCTACCTTCAACACCCTGAAGAAAACAAATTAAATAACATAAGAGAATGCCTAAAAACTAAAACTTATACTAAACTAAGTCAGATTCCGCGATAGACAAAAAGTATTCATTGAGTAACAAAAAAAAAAAAGAAAATGAGAAGTATACGACTAAGTTTACAAGAAAACTGTTGTATATAAATATATACATATTATTTATATATATACCTAAATATAATTTCTATACAAGGGAACATCCACTTGACAGCCCACACTACAATAACAACATTCTAGCTTGTATGTATATTTAAATTGTTTTGCAGAAATATTTTAAATCATCAGGGATGCCATTATATACTTTAACGATCTGATACGAAAACGAACGTTTAAAGAGCATTTCCGATCAATAAAGGCGGAATCAACATATTTGAATCTCAAATTTAGATGTATGTCCATCCAGTTTTTCGACCAACGATAGTTTCCTTGAATAAATTGCCGGTTGTTTGTCTGTTATAATCTTAATCAAACAAACATGCCATTCTTCAAAGTCGGCCGATCAGCTGGAATTGAGGCAGCTCGCCATTTCTTTCAAGCTTGTACGTAATAGGTTCAAATTTTCTTATACCAAAGATAAAACGGAGGCAGGAATTCTGTATCCTTTGAATGCGACGCCTACCTACTCAAATGTTGTTAAAAGTAATGCAAGGACCATATAATTCGCAACAAAAAGAGAAATGCGAAAGAACAACGATTCACACTAGCCTACCTTGTCGCAACACTCAGAAAGTGTCTATGAGGGAAAATACATTTTAAGTTAATGTATGACGATATCATTTATGTATATTAATAATATTAGAAAGCATATATATTTCCCAAATAATTAGCGATGTACCATCAAATGATTACCATATGAAGTTTAAATTCTTTGTTGCTGAAATAATTCCATTTTGTAAAATTTCATAGGCTTGTCTGCATTTCTGTTTCATCTGAAGAAAATGCAGAAAATTATTAATCATTTTGATCCAAAATGTAGATATTCATTGAGTTACATATAAACATAAATTTTCGTCAAGCGCTAACTACAATTTTGGGAGTTTGTTTTAATAAAATGAAACATTATTAATATAAATAAAGAGTTTATTATGACTTTTGAAATAAACTATAAAAACTACTTTTCATTTCATATTGTACATAATTGTAAGGTGTCAAATTGAGACCAGAAGGGCGTGCAACATAAGAACACATGAATTGAATGAAAACCACAAAATTTCTTTGAAATTTCAAATCATAGCTGAAATATAATTAGACAAATGATCTTGTTGAAGATAAAGTGAGTCGGTTCATCATCGTACACTTTGTCAAAATATTTTAGACATAAATATAAAGACATTAGGTAGTAATATCTTCCGCAGTCAATATTTGAAACAACCTACAAATAGTATTAAAACAAGTGTCCGCCGAATATTTATCAATATATGTATTTTAGTCGTCTTCTAAGATAATTTGTCCGTAGTATAAATAGTACTTTATGAAAAATTGCATTTTTTGACGAAATAAAACAAATTTTATCCTTTAATGGTGTATTACAGATAGATATATCAAACGGGTTATTTACAGAGCAATTAGTAAGTATCTCAGCAGTTGATTCAAAAGAAATTGTTTAAAAGTCAGATGAGGAACTAATATTGTTGATGAAAAATTACAAAAATATACTGGTTGTGATAATTGAAATATTGTATCCAATGAATAATTTCGCGTCAAATTTAGTGATTTTAGATTCGCCTCAAATTTTAGAACGTTAAATTTCCTAAAAGACACATGACGTCACGTACAACCATTTACGCATACACTATATATGCAGATATAAACTGTAGCGTATTTTATACATACATATGTAACAGCCATACACCTGGACATACAGTTTACCAAACAAATAGTAAATCAGAGATTAAATCGCTATCGGCACCCCGCAAAATAGCTGATTCAGTTCTTTTGTCTGCTATGGTACATGATTTCTTGATATGTAGGTACTACACACATACTTGACACTAACCACCAATTTTTCTAGAAGTTGCCCACTTGTTATACTTCACGTGAGCTAAGTTATTTAATTCTAAGTCTTCTGCCACTACTTGAGATCTTTTCTTATTGTGGTTGGTATAATACAACAAGGTTTATCAATTGCATTTGTTACCATTTCATGTAATGAACATACCCACCTACTGTTTCGGACATTATAATTTTAAAGGACTTACAAATACGATGAAATTGCGTTTCGATGTAAGTAACTGCGGTTTTCATCAAATTAATTATTCGTGGAAAAATTGATAGATTTTGATTCCATTGAAAATCTGAATTAGTATGAAATTAATTCTCCCTCCAGCAAGTAATCCACTTTGTGCAACCAATGCAATCAATCTTTGGGTACATCTAACTTAAACTTCGTTATAAATGAAAACTTCCTTAATGTATTAAACGAATAATTGAAATTGGCACCTTATCGAGACAAAGGCACGTCTTTTAAATATCTTATATTGTTTATAGCTTGTTGTCACGAGAACATCAGAACCTACACAGGTCCCGTTAAGGGATCTCCTTCTTCTCTCACACCATTAATAATTTATGAACACTTATCTACCGGCCACGGTTCGGACGTATTTCCACTAAATAAAGCATTCACACAGGAGGGCTGATGTATTTTCAATGCTCTCGAATGACAAAGCTCAAGCGTCTCGACGTCTGCAAGACTAATACGCGCACGTTATCGCTACGTCGACGGAATTGAAGGAATTTCGAAGTTGCTGGTTTTATTTTAGCTAGAAAATATCTGATCTTGACGCTATTTCAGCACCAAACCCGTGATATTTCATTGTTTTCTGCCTGTCTTTATTTTTCCTTATTTTCTCCTTCATTTTTTTCCGGGAAAAACGAGTGTTTGTTTCTATTATTTTATCTAACTCTACAGGTTTATATTTACTGACGTAAAAAATGTATCTCCATTAAATAAATATACAGGGTTCTGCAAAGTAATGCCTACACTAATTATTTTTTAAGCTATTACCTTCAGACAAGAACTGGAGAATACGTCCATTACTATTGTTAATAGATCATCTTTTAATGTTATCAAATTATTCGCGGCGTCACCGTTTCCAGAAAAAATCATTTAATAAATAACTATAGTAATAAGGCGTAATAAGGGTGTTCAAATATATATGTTTATACATTAATTGTATAATAAGTGGTGCTTCTTTCTAGATACGACTCCGAACAATCAAAATGTACCATATGGTTATATTATGTATCAGAAATCAGTCTATTTTATATTTTGCTTCCTCTATGTTTGTGACATTTCCGTCCTTTTCCGTTGTCAAACCTACGTAACATACACATATAGAAATTAAAATATTATTGTGTATTAATATACCGGTAAGATCTCTGCTGAAGCAACGATGGAGGCGTGTCTATGTCCCCACTATAACTCCCTGCAGTCTTAACTTATTTGCACAGCTTGTTTAACTCGGCTATTAGTAGTTAGTCAGAAATAGAATTATTGAAGTTTCTGATAGCATCACTCCAGAAACTTTAAGTGCAGTTCGAAATAATTTTTATCATCGCTTAGGATTTTGTTTGGCTCAACATGGAAATATTATCCAACCATTTATTTAAATAATCCGTATGAAATAGTCAGTGTATGTCCATATAATATAAAAGAAATTCAATTTAGTTTTATCAGGAATCTAATAATTTATGCTTTTAGCTTGACGTTTGCTTTTTGTTGCCAGATTTCTCCGTATACCAATTTACTTATAAGAACGAATTTTATTTCAGTGTACATACACACATATTTTTTTCTACAATTATATTGAACTCATATTTATGGAAAGAATACATTTATATTTAAAAAAATATGTTTTCAGTGTATAAATAAAATAGTTGTTTAGTTCGATAGCCCATAGCTATTTCATTCCCTTTTCAAACTTCATACTTAACACAAGTATATGATGCCGACAAGCCTGATATTACGCTTATCAATCTATCGCTCTGGTTAACGGAGGGGAGTACATATACGTAGTCATCGCATTGTGGGGACTGATACATGCGCTATACAATCGTTGGGTTTACAGAGATCCTATATTGTCTTAATATTGTTAGTACGTCAGGGGCCACCTTGGATACCCCCCACCACTCCTACCTTCGTTAGATGGCGTTGACCTAGTCAAAACCAGCTTAAAACCAACGAGCGGTTAAAACCAACTAAAACCAGTTCAAAACCATCGACAAAGAAAGATATACTATACACCTCTAATCTCTTCTCTGGACTTAAATACTCTAAGACTCATGTATATGCGGATGATACGCAGCTTTACCATGCTTGTTTATCTTCTGAATGGAATACGGCTGCTATTAAAATTAATAAAGATTTGCATTACTTTTTTACGGTTGTTTCGACCTGATGGTCTAGACGGTTCCGAAGTAATATCGGTGGCTCGTCTTTTGTGGAGATTTGATGCTACACTTGGTGTAGATGATTAATGACACACTTGTTTCACTCATTTTCTTTATTTACTCCACAAAACACTTATCTTAGTAACTACATCTAACTAACACTAAACTGATTAAACTTGTACTACTGATGATAAATTGAACTGCTGAATGGAACCTTTGAATTGAACTAGTAAACTACTGTTTCTGAACTAATCGAACCCCCTTTTATCAACTATTTTACATCCCCCTTTCGCGTGGTGGAAATTGTTGGTAATTCCTAATCATAAGTAAACCTTGCGGGTTTCTCTATAAACACAAGGAATCGAACATACCGCAGGTGAATTAGACTTGGGGATTCCAACAAACCAATGAATAGGTTTACAATGGCATATTTTAGAACTACACAATGACAAAGAAAGATCTTACAATGTAACGTGACTGTGTAACGTGTAACTGTTTGTAGAATGTCCTTTGTACCTTTCCGGAACATAAATTAACAATGACAAATGATTTACATTTCTTGAAATTAACAAATGCTGGGTTTCCCAAACATGCCGCCCGCCTTGAAAACCATTGCTTTCAACCGATCTTGCTGTGGTCATTAGAATTGTGTGTTATTTGATTTGTCCAATGGTAACACACACAGTTTTGACGTTCCTCTTGCGGTTTTCACTGTAGCACATCTAACCAGATTTTGTCGCCTACCGGGTGAGTTTCAATGATTCGTCCCACCATCCACTGTAGCGGCGGAAGACCTTCCTCCTTGACCATGGCTAGATCTCCAACCTCGATTGATCGGTCGTTGCTGTGGAACGATTTTGTAATGTATTGACCAGCGGGATCAGAAATGTTCTTTGCACATCTCAAGCAGCTGGTAGCAAGATAACCCATTTATGTTTAGTTGCAATATGTTTGGTTCTATGGGTGCTGTCATTGGCATACCAATCAGAAAATGTGCTGGAGTTAGGTACGATGGGTCGATAGGATCATTAGATATGGGAAAGAGAGGACGAGAATTCAAGACAGAATCAATTTGAATTAATAAAAGTTGCATTTCATCCAAAGTAAAAACAGCGTTACAGGTAATGCGTTTTAGATGGTTCTTGACAGATTTGAGTCCAGCTTCCCATATGCCTCCGAAGTGTGGTGACCGTGATGGAATAAAGTGCCAATTTATTTGTTCGTTGTCTAAAAATTTGCAGAAATGCTGGTTTTCTGATGCGGATAGTGTGTATTGAGAGGTTTTGTCACTATCTAACGTTAACATTGTCGTCTTGTTTCATATGCAAATTCAAACAAAATGTCTGGCATATAGGATGCCCATTTTCGCAATGTGAGACCAGTCTTTGACACTAAAGAGTTTACTTCTCTGACCAGCTTCCTTGCTTCCTGTGGGTTTCTTGCTCCAGTTAGCAGATCATCTACGTAGAAGTCTCTTTGGACGATGGTTGACGCTACTGCATATCCTGTTTCTTCTTCTATCGCCAATTGCGTTAGTACACGAGTGGCCAAGAATGGACCACTTGATGTGCTGTATGTCACTGTTGTGAGCTCATACGATCTTACTGGTTCGTTTGTAGTCCGTCTCCACAAAAATTCTTTGTAGTGCTGTATGATTCGGATGTACCTTGATTTGCCTGTACATCTTTCCGATATCAGTTGTTATCACGATCGTGTGGGTTCGGAATCGATGGACGATGGAAAATAGATCTTGCTGAACTGCGGGTCAAGCCATTAACGCTTGCTTCAGTGATAGCGCGTAAACGGGTTTTACTGAGCCGTCGAACACAATTCTCAATTTTGTAGTGTCGCTATCCGTTTTCATCACTGCATGATGAGGTAAATAGAAATGTTTTTGGTGAATTATTGTGCTGTGGATCTAAAACTAACCTCATATGATTCAAATTCTCATATTCGTTCAAGAATTGAACATATCTATCTTTGAGTTTTGGTTGTCTTGACAATTTTCGCTCTAAAGTATAAAATCGTTTTAAAGCTATTTCCTTTGGAATCTTCTATTCGCGAATAATTGTTCTCGCAAAATGGCAATCGACCAGTGTCATCTCTTTCATATGTAGTTTCGAATTGTTTTTCGCATGCCTTCTCTTCTGGTGACAGTGATGTGTTGAATGTTGTTTCTTCTAATTGCCAAAATTGCGTCAATTGTTCGTCAAGAGTTTCATTAATAGAAAGATTACAACTGGATGACAAGAGAATTTATTGAATTGTTACGATGAACCTTGCCAGAGACAATCCATCCTAATAGCGTTTTTGTAATGTTAATGAACCTTGAAGTTTGATTTGACCGACACATAGCAAATTCCAAAATAGTTCGGCTCCGATTAGCAAATCAACAGAGTTACAAACATGAAAATTGGGATCTGCAAGTGGTAGATTTTCTGGTATATTAAATAATGACCGCTTGAAAGTAACAGTAGGAAGTAGATGCGTTATGTTTTTGATTGCTGAACAGTTAAAATCGGCAGTCAATTTATTAATTCTAGATGACAATCTAACCTGAGCTGATTTGCGAATAATGGAGATTGATTGATTGATCTGTAGTAGGCTACCGATATATCGACAGATGATACTGCAAGTTTAAGTCTTTGTTATAAAGCTTCTGTTATAAAATTAGATATTGTTTGCAGTAACTTTGTACTGTTGTTTGTTTGTAACTGTTTGCTGCTGAAGATCTACGAATTAAATTACTTAGCAAACGGAATAGACGACTAAAAACGCCCGAAATTACTACAGAAATTAATCGCGGATGTCGAAATCCTGTTTTGGTAAAGCGCGGGAATTCGTCAGTGATGGTGTAGGGATGTTTTTGTACAACCGGGACGGATGACTTTGTCAAAATAGACGGCATTATGCGTAAGGTGGACTACCGGAGAATTCTCGAACGTAATGCTATTTTTTCTGGACTGCGGTTAATAGGGAAAAATTTCATGTTTGCCTACGACATCGACCCCAAACATACCGCTAAAATTTGTAAATATTATTTGGACGCTCAGGCAGAAGCAAATAAAGTGCAAATTATGCCCTGGCCTCCTCAGAACCCAGATTTGAATCCATTGGAGTTGTTATGGAACGAAGTTGATAAAATAATAAGGAATCACTGTCCAACTTCAAAGGATCATCTTTGGCAGCTCCTTCAATCCGAATGGAACGCTATTTCTGTCGATACGCTTAGACAATTAACTGATAGAATGTCACGTGTGGTACAAGCTGTATTAAGCGCGAAAGGAGAATATTTTGAAGAAAGAACGGTGTAATAATTTGCAACACAGTCACACTTAGTTCGCTGAATATTTTGTTAGTTTTCTTTATTAGATGTTTGTCAACAGAAGCAGAATTAATAAATTTATTTTTGTGTTATTTTCCATCCGTTATTTCAATATTTTATTAAGTGTCCAAACTTCCGTGAACGGTAGTGTATGTAGGTACCATTTACAAAAATATGCTTCTGGATCTTAAAGTACATAAAGTGTAGGTATATTTTGTGTTTATAAAACTGTATTAGATTTGACCACATATTCTGTGTGTCATAATTATTTAGAAATATGTAAAAAGTAACTTTCTGTTAGATAGCCATTACTGAGTACACTGAGTGTGCCAGATGCATGGAATTACAAGAATGTTCCATTATGAAGCCTATAGTAAAGTATGGAAAGAAAGATTAACCTAAACCTCCAGAGTCAAATTAAATACTAGTTAACTTGTATTGTTATTGCGGATGTAGAATGTTTTGTAGAATACGCATCTTCGCAATTACACCATACCTAAGGCATATAGAAAAATGTTATAACCTGTGTCGTTCGTTTGTTCACCGGGCTCATATGTGATGTTAGCGGCTCGATTGCGTCGAGTGGGCAGTAGACAGGTTCGCGCGGTCGGGTCAGGCCATCCGGTCACTCACATCTCATGATTCAAGAGAACAGAACCGACGAATACGTACACATTTTACACACTCTCAAATATGTACCATCTTGGACATTATAATACAAACGATGTATTGTATTAACAAATAAACAAATGCTATTGTGATGGCCTAGAAAACTTTAATGAGCACATATAAGAATAAGAATCGCGAAGAGATTTTTCGCTTACCAATATTGTGATGTAATGCAGCAGAATGTAATTCAAACTCAAA
Source organism: Holotrichia oblita (assembly GCA_023690525.1). Lineage (NCBI taxonomy): Eukaryota > Metazoa > Arthropoda > Insecta > Coleoptera > Scarabaeidae > Holotrichia > Holotrichia oblita. Next base: position 70,042,144 of record CM043017.1, read on the forward strand.
GGTTTAGTAATACTGGTAATGCATTCAAAATTCTAAACTTCTGCAGTTTATAATATGTATTATATATTCTTAGTTTTGTATAATTAGTTGAATTCTATATATCTACTCTAAAATCGATCAAATTGATTTTAGACAAGCCTCGTGATACTGTTTGTTTTAAAATAGGCAAGGCAAATTCTTTTATTGTAATTAACTTCATTAAATAAAATTGCAACCTCATTAAAATTTACAACGTGATCTTTAATTTGTATATGTGTGTCCTAGGCGCATTTTTTAGGGTGTATCCGATGTATCACGCCATCCCCGGATAGCTTGCTCATAGAATGTGGAGCAGTCAATATGTTGTTTTCAATGCCAATATATTTAAAATCTAACATGTCGGGTTTTGTTTACAAAATTGTTTTATGAAATATTTTGGATGATGGGTTTAAATTTAAAAACTGACAAAATTGATTTGCAATATTTCTAGAAGTGCCTTATGTATAAGAAGACAATTAACCTTGTATAAGTTTATTAGATGAATTGTTTTATGCCGAATTTTATTATGTACTTATATAAACGAAAACGAAACGTCACGTAAAAAACTACTGTTTTTCATCCCATACTCTGCATTAGTTGCAGTAATTTCACGTTTTAAAATACATAAATTTGCGAAAAGTAAAATTCAGGCGTACTTTCTAATTTAAAAATTCAAGTTCAGAAGTAGAACACTAAACACTTTAACCCACTAAACACCAAACAAGTTTTAACTAAAACACCGACGCGTTTCAACAGCAATGCTGTCATTATCAAGGCGATAATAAAACTAAATTAAAATAAAATCTACAAATACAAGTAACCTAAATGTTATGCACGGTCAAACCGATACGCATCATTAATTTCCGATTAACGAAAACAATGGTGAATGCGGGATAGGTCCGTTGTCACAGTTCATTACATATGAGTTATTTTTATATATTTCTAAACTGTCGAAAACATTTAGAAACTTACAATTGTTTATTTGTCTAATGAATTTAACGCTCGATTTCTCAATTCTATTAAATCTAAGATTAGCCATATGCTCTTTGAATCCAGACATAGATTCAAAGTGCGTTGCCCAACACATTTTTGAAACAGATCACAAAATCGATCATACGAATGTTAAATTAATTAGACAAATAAACAATTGTAAGTTTCTAAATGTTTTCGAAAGTTTAGAAATAAATAAAAAAAGTCATGTGTAATGAATGTGACAACAGACCTATCCCGCATTCGTCATTGTTTTCGTTAATAGGAGATTAATGATCCGTATCGGTTTGACCGTGCATAACATTTAGGTTACCTGTATTTGTAGATTTTATTTTAATTTATTTTTATTATCGCCTTGATAATGACAGCATTGCTGTTGAAACGCGTCGGTGTTTTAGTTAAAACTTGTTTGGTGTTTAGTGGGTTAAAGTGTTTAGAGTTCTAAAAAATTCAAGTTAATTTCAACCTTGATAATATGGTAAGAACTAATACATACCGGGCGCGCGGCACGAACTGCTGATACGTTTAGTGTAAGATGAAAAAGAACAGCGAAGAGACGTCCCTTAGTTAACACAGGAAACGTATATCGGTACTGGTTGCTTGGACGAATGCATTCATTGTATCTCTTTATCTAACATATTAAAATCCTATGCCTGCTCTAACACAATGAAGATCCTATCAACAGATCGAAGTGCTCAAATACGACAGAATGCATTTGAGATAGCAACAGACTTGCGCCTGCGTACATGCACATTAGACTCGGCGATCAAGGTGATGCGAAGAAATTGATAATACACCGAGAGTGTCAGACAGAGCATAACATAGAGCTTCCCAGTTACATTCGCCCACACATTGCTAATGCATCTATCAGCGGGTCGAACGCGCGCATACTGTATACATACATATGTATGTATATCTATATATGAATATGTAAAAGTATTTAATTTTCGACCGTACTTCTTTAATAATATTGAAATTATTGTATGAATATGTTTATGTTATTTATTTATCTTTCTATCCACGTTTACTCTAACATTAAACAAAATCCTTAAAACTAACTGTTACTGGACTTTAAATTTCAAGTTACCGCAGGTGCAAAATCAACTCTCTTTCCTAACGAAAGTTGTGTTAAATTCATATTTTTAAATTATTAATACAATTTTTTGATCTAAAATTCAAAATTTTATCGACTGATTTGCAAGGGTTTCGAACTTATAAAGTTTTAAAGATGCGAAATTGTCTCCCAAGTGATATATTTGTCGCAGTCGTAAGAGATGAACGTATATTTTTGGTATTTTGAAAAATTTTTAATCGTTGCAAATAAACCAACAAAATCCATGATTCAAAATCCACATAAAAATGCAATCATCTATAAATAATTTGAATTTAATTCAACTTTTACCACAAGAGAGTACTGGGCTTGCTGCTGTGGACGCTAGTATCCGTAATTTCGTAAATAATTAATATAGAAGTACATAGCACAAATACATATTGCATATTTAAGTTGTTGTGTTGTGTATTCACCTGACTATAATGATATCGAATCTGGGTTTTACCTCTGACGAAGGTTTAAAACACGTAGTAATAATTTGTAAAACAAATCATTTCTTATTTATAGTTAGAGTTATAGAAAATTATATTCACGTAAATTTAATACAAGTATGTTGTAACTAATATAAATAGCAATTATATATATACATACGAAAAATACGTGGAAGTGCATTATCTTTTTTATAGAATAGACATATGTATATGCCAAAGCATACATTTTATTACAACCTAATCAACGGACTTCAAATGGATACAAATAGTTTTATTTCTAAAACTTTAATTCAAAAGACGATGCATAGTTCCTTTGCCTCTCAAGCTGGCAGTTTTCCACGACAAGATTCACGTCGTCTGTGATGCATTTATATTGTATTGTCCATCGTTATACACATGCAAGTATGGGTACATATACATACATATACGAGCGTGTCGCGTATCCCAGCAGTCGGCCAATGCCCGCTCCAATCTACTTTATGTGCCTCACGAGGTGTCGAAGGCGAGAGCTTTTTATTCGCTAGAGACATTTCTAGATTTCCTCGTTTTCCACGTTCCTTGCTTTTCGCCTCTATTTTGAAAGCCCAGGTATTCTTGTACGACCAATCTCATCCAAAAGGCTTAAGTAACGAAATCTTTCTTTACACAATAAGCAGTTCGCCTCTTATACAAAAGCGGTCTCTGGGCATATACAAACAGAAGAAAAGAAACGCTTTTTTCCAATAAAATTAGTTGCCACGGGCCTGCCTTACGGACTTCAGGCAAGTAAAAACTTTGTTGGCGATAGGGTTTACACTATATTCATGTATACTCGAAATCAATAACATTTTCAATGTAACAGCTCTCTTTATACGGTTTCATCTCATTGAAAACCGTGTCCCCATATGTATAATGTAAAGGCTTATTGATTCTTTAGTATTCAAAGTAAACTCAATATATATATAATGTAGATAGTAGCTCCAATAAGTTAGAATAAATCTTTAACTAGACAACATGAATGCACGCAATACGCCACTCACCTTACATAATTGTATAATAAAAGAGTTATTAAAAATTTCCGTCAATATTTCTAACTTTTGAAGCGTTTTAAATATTTTGAAATCAATAAGGCAGATCCATTTTGTTAATACATCAATTATTTCTACAAATAATTATGAAAGGTAAATAAAACGTGATAGTTAGTAAATACATTTATATTATCTTATAGAGTTTATATTACATACTATTAAACACAAAAGAAACTCCTCGATGAACATATTGAGTACGACCTCAAATGAACATGATTTTTCTCCTGCATATTTAAACAACAGAAATAAGTGTCTCCAATCGGGTGAAAAAATACGATTGCATCTTCTGTCTCCAATCGGGTGCGATTGCATCTTCCTTACTATTAAAGATAGAGATTAGAAGTTCTAGGTTTGAGTTTGGCCGGTACACTCACAAGCACACAAATAAAAAACTGGCACATATCAAGCAAGCCCTAGCTAGTGGACCATAACCACATTAGATCCGAAATTGGGGAAACTGACAGCAGCAAAATATACCTAATTCCCCGATCATTGCACTCGATCTCCGTATCCTATAGAGATGCGCAAGGACCATGAAACTACAGCAGTCCAGCTGGAAGGGGGTCTGACTTGATCTTACCAAGCGAGCTGCCCAGTCCGGCAAAGGGCTACTTACAGAGAGGCGTCCTGGTGGAGCAAGGGGCTCAGGGCGTATGCTAGAAGACTTTTCAGTACAGCTAATCTTACTAAAGGCTGGAACAGCTACATAGTAGGTCTATTAAAATATACTACAGGACTAAGGAAGGCTAAGAAAAGGATTCATAGAAGCTTTTGCGAAGGCGTCACTGAACTGCCTGCAGCTGCACAATTCTACGAAGTTGCACAGGCGCAAGTAGAATCGACTGGCATTACAACCATAGCCCTCAAGAAAATCCTGGACTTGTTCATGTTAGGAAACAAGTGATGCTACAGTTTAGAATTATACATATATATTGGTATAAAAGAACACTTTTTTTCGAATAACGCCCGCCGAATACTCATTATTGAATAATCTTTATTACATTGAAATACACAAAAATATACAAGGGGAAGGATAACAAGAATTTACTTTCTAAAAACGTTTAAAAGGGCTTTATACCAGCTGAGAAACACTTCAGCGCCCCTATGTACATATAAGAAAAGGAAGGTTGAGTGTAAATGTAAGATAAAGAAGGTGGTCGTATGTGTGACTTTTTCTCCTTTCATATTATGACATTTATGGGAACGCATATGATGAATTAGTTCATATTATTATTCATATGGTTGTCTACATACATAGAAGTACTTTCTTGATTCAAGTAAGTGTTTCTTTAATCAAGTAAACGGCACACGTTCGTATATACGTTAGAAAATATTTACTTCCATGAAAAAGCACAAATTCTTAGAAACTTAAATAAATACATACATTCTTAGCCCAAGTAAATGTACATTTAGCGCAAATATGAGGTTTCTTTGAATAAAACATTAATATATTGATACTAAAACCACTGTTTAGAACAATCTAGAACACGTAAATGACTGCTTATATGCGCATGCGCTATAAGTGCTTATAGTATTTAAGAATATTTATTACTTGATTTTAGAAAATATTTACTTGATTATAATGCAAATTCAAGATTATCTTTTACTGCATACAAATCAACGTAAATATTTCTATTTAATATATTTTCTAATGTTAAATAAATACTTACTTCTCTGCAGTTAATATGTTCAAGAAAATGTATACATTCTTGAATCAAGCAAACACTTTTACATATGTGTGCGTATGTTGAAGCGACTCTGATATTAGATTTGGCAAGCCCAGTTGTCCCAAATGGTAAACTTACAAAGTAAACAGTAATGCTTGAAAATGTATTCATATAGATGACAATGCGCATTTGTATTGTTGGTAGATGTGAAGAAACACGGATACTTCTATAAATAAAATTCAATAGTACCTACATAACATGTTGTTTTCTTCGACGGTTAAATCTTATATATTTTATAAGTTGTGCACGACAAAATTGTCAGGGGAATATAATCCTTATGGAACATACACCTACATACGAAAACCAAATTTCTGTGATTCAAGATTTATTAAAGAAAGAAGAGAGACCATATATATATATATATATATATATCGTAGTCGTAACAGCTTAGGAAACATTCTTTATTCAATTAAAATTAAATAATACTTATTGTAAAAGTAATAACAAACATACATGAACACAGTATTAAATTCTAAACGATTTGCATTTTAATTAATGGTTTCTCAACAAAAAGTTATTTGAAATTGCATATTTGAGAAGTCCTAGAAAGCTTGGTGACTTATGTTCAAGAGATAATCAATTATATTGAAAAGTACATTATACCGGTGTGTGATACCGTGCGTCACCACTGGTGTATTAAAAATAATTTCCAAGCGTTAAACGATTATTTAACAAATGAAACTGCTTTATTCGCTTTGGCTGATACTGTGTAACAAATTTAATAGTCATGGATTAGCAGCAGCAGCTGATGTGTATTATTTGCTGCCGCATAAAGCTTACAGACGACATCTATAGAATATTTACGTAAGTACTTACCTGTTACGTGCTTATTACGTTGTTCTATCTACGTTATATGGTTTTTAGGCTCCGCTCTTCATCTATCTAGCTTCTAATTGCTTTTACAGTTTATTCTACACATCTCCCGTACTTCTTCAATATTGCCTTTCAGTGTTTCGCTTACGATTTCTCCTTTGGTTGTAATATTTCTTTCCGAGCTCGAAATTCATTTGAACCCAGCTCTACCGGTTGCTTCTCTATGTTCCTTTCACTTTTGAATTTATATTTACCTGTTTTGTTTAAAATAACTTTTCTTTTCCTGTATATCTTCACATTTTTGGTTAGGTCTGTTTTAACAGCTGCGTGTCATGTATTCAAGCTCTATAAATGGCATAGTCTTAGCCGTGTAGCCAATCTTTAGTTGATAATTTCCCTAAGTCTCTTTTCCCCGTATTCTAGAAATTTCTGCGACACGTAGTGTATGTTTCCGATTCCGGTGATCTTTTTCCTCGACTTAGGTACCTCCTGTTCGAATCACTTCTTATCTAGGTTGTATTCATGGTGTAACAATTAGGTAGTCAGTGACTTGACTCTCATTTTAGTGGATTTATCGCCCACGGATTAACAAATATTTATCGAATTGTATTACGTATCTTCGTTTTGAAGTGGATTTATCGCCCATGGATTAACAAATATTTATCGAATTGTATTACGTATCTTCGTTTTGAAGTTTTCGCAGTTTCTGGATGGCTTAAGACGACCTGCATTTTTCGTGTTTTGCTGGGTACGGGTAAGTTTAGGCACATGTTCTTTTTACACTTATTTCTGACTTCCCCTTTCCTCTTTATTTTTTTAGAGCTTTGAGTGTAACCTTTTAGCATAATCCTTTTAGGATAAGCTCTCTGGCACAGAATTAAATAGTATTTATTAACAACTTGGTACGACTCCAACAACCTGTGAACCTTCACACGTAACAAGTTTCAAATTACCTCCGATTGTCGACCCTGTACATATTTAGCAAGGTGTTATACGTGGCCAAAGAAAATATATGTGGTCGCTGGGATACAACCGGCCCGGCAGTTTCGTCATCCCTGTGTGAAGCTCCCGAGCATAACATTCTGGAGCACCATCGTCCATAAACAAAAACGTTTCTCTTAGTGCAACTATATGAGTCAGTCCAGTCATAGTGATAACGTATTTAGAATAAAGAATGTCTTAAAAAGCAATTCCCATTAACCCAAGCCCCAATCGTTGCTTCTAAACTTGTGTCATGAATGATTAATAATAATAGCTGAGGATTTTTACCACTCTATTGGTGGATATTATGTAAGTTTGTTCTAAAGTTTTACGTGAAACATTTATCAGTCATTACCCTAGTAGCACCGAACGTTGGCTAAACATCACCCCGACGTATCACCGATATACCGTGCGTGGTGCGATATCAGTGACTCCCAAGATCGGATAATTATAAATATATGATATTGACTGAAACCCCCGATATTCAACGTAGTAAATTCTTCCAGTTAAGGGGTTAAGTTAAGTTAACGGGTCGATGGCCGCAGTGCTTAGGCGGCTGACTATTTTTGTGAGAGGACGATAGGCGCCGGGGTTCAATTCTCTGGAGGGACGGTGACATTTTTTCAGAGAGTTTAATCCCGGATCGACTTTCCATTCGCTGTTGGGAGCAAAGTGATTAACAGCGCGGCATCATAAAAGGCGATACGATGCTGTCACAAAGCCAATTGAACACAACATACACACACAAAAACTACACCGCGAGAGTTGCACTGATAGCCAGACAAGCGATACAGTTTACGGAGTCACTGCAACTAAGCATCCACCACATAAAAAAAAAAAGTAGGAACGTAATAATTCTACTAAATCATCAGATAGGCCAAATCTATGCAGCTTACGAAGTATTAACCAATGTTGCACCTGGTCAAGGCCTTGGTAAAGTCAGTATAAATAGTGTCCACTTGATGTCATCTAGAGCAGCGGAAACATAGTTAATAAAATTGCATAAATTAGTAGTTGTCGACTTTCCGTTGATAAAACCATGTTGTACAATTGACAGTTTATTAACTACATGATTGAATATATTGTAATGTGAAATTTGGATTTATAATAAAATCAAGAAAATTTTGAGTTTTATAATTTAAATTAAAAATTGGGGATTTAATAAAAAACAATCTCAGGGATTCGTGAATTCTTAGCTCTACAGCAGGTGTAGAGAACAGAATACGAGAGCTTATCGTACGTCGCAAAATACCCAAGTGAAAAAAAAATTCTAAGTAAAAAAAAATTTTTTTACAAGACAGAAAGATGTTTTACAAAAATTAATTTTATTTTCTTCAATAAACCTATAAAAATTTGTTTACACAGTTCAAAATTGCGTGTTAATCACCACAACTAAATTATTACCTATTAAAACCTTTTTGGTAGTTTTTGAAATTTTTCCAACTTTTCCGTATAAAAAAAAAAGTTAACTTTGAATTTTTTTTTATTTGTTTAATTAAAATAAATAAATTTTACTTTTTTAACTCAATTTACTTACATTTATTTTTCCAAAAAAAAAATATTTTCTTAAAATTTTCGACCTTAAAATTAATTAAAATTAAATTACCTTATCTTACGTGTGTGAGTGCATGTGTGTGTGATTTTGGAAGCTTCTGTCTTCGCGCGCCTAGAAGGATGTCGGATGGACGACGTCCTCTTCGTAGGGGTAATTAAATTCGGTGAAAATTTTGATGTTTTAAAGTAGGTACTTTTATTCGACGATAATCGTTTCTTAAAGCCCACGGTGCACCGGGGTAATTTAAAAGAATTTACGTAGATATAAACGCTCTGTACGACGATCAATGCAAAAAGCGGAAGTTTGTTGCTCTCGCACGGCTTTTTATAGGTGATTCGCAATTGTCTCTAAATTTCTTCAGAAATACCTTTTGATAGTCATCTGTCAATCACGGCAATCAACGATCGTTGATGGATTAATTTATGCCCGTCCGGTCGAAAATTTGTTGTATACAGGGTTACCGAAAAGTTGTAGATTTTAATTACCACTTACTTTTTCTTCTTAAAATGCCCCTAACTGGCTGGTCTTTGTTCTTGTGTGTGTGTAATTTAATTGTGCCCTTTTGTTATAATAATTTTGTGTATTTGTGTACAAAATAAATGATATAAAATTTATTAATTACCTTATAAAATATGATTGATATTATTGTGGTGCATTTAACATCATTCTGTCCTTGTCGTTGGCTGGACTTATAATAAGACCTCTGCTGACCAACACCCCCCTTCTACGTCAGATGGCTACTGAGCCAAACCATGACATCGACTCGCACATATGCGAAGAAAATACCGGTGGTGCCAACTTGAAGAATTGCGCATCCTCTATCATTGGATAGTATTGAATTAGATTTAATCGAATGAATTAGAAATAAATCCCTCGTATATGTGCAATCATGTTAATGTTACATATTCTTATAAAATAGAATTAAATTAAATTAAAGAAATACACAGATGAGATAGTTGGTTATAGTTTCATGAATATTAAATTAATTTAGTGCTTTTTTATTTTTTTAGATTACCTACAACTGGCTGATCATCTGTCAAGTGACAATGTAGTTGTAAACATTGAATAAAATGTAATATAACATTACAATATTTAAATAGCATAATTTCAAAAATTTTGGAGAAATTGGAAATGATACATACAGGTCTGTAGTTTGACACGTCATTTCTATTACCAGACTTGAAAACACGTTGTAACACGTGAGATCTTCCAACAATCAAGGAAAGCCCGAGACTCCATAATTAGGTTACATATATGTAAAAGAGGCGGAGATAATACATCTCCACAATTCTTTATAAGGAAAGCAGGCACTGAGTCAATTCCCATGATAAGACCGGGCCTTAAGGAATTAATCGCTTCCAAAACATCCGCAGTGCTAAACTGTTTGAGAATAAGGCAAGAACTGTCAGAATAAACAAACGCTTCAGAATCAATATTATCATTACAGACGAAAACGGAATGAAAGTGTGCAGCAAAACCATTAGTTATATCAGCAGGAGCATTAAGATTAGGTCCATCCTTCATCATAGTTGCAGGTATTCGATTGTCAGATTTTCTCTCTTTATTAAAAGACCATAATCTTTTGGGATCCGTAATTACATTTGCCTCAACTCTATCAACGTATTTCTGATAATCTTTCTTAATGTTAAAACAAACGAGTTTACGAAACTCCTTGAATTTCTTAAAATGTATTTCAAGTTTCGATTGTCGATATAATTTTAAATAGTGTTTCTTAGATTTAATTAACTTCTGCGTTTCACAAGTAAACCAACATGGAAAAGAACACGTTCTGACTTTGTGCAACGGCACAGTCAGTTGAAAACAATTATATAGCATACTATTAAACATATCACATGCAACATTTACATTCTCAGTGTTCATAACAGCATTCCATTCGCTCTGCAGCAGCATATCATATACTAGTTGTTGAAAATTAGCACGCTTAAAGTTAAACGACTGAGCACCCAATGGTTTGAATTGCTTCGAATTATAAGTGTTATAAGAAATGTGGAAGGACAGAACGGGATGATGGCAATCTTCAGGAACAAGAGGAAAATCAAAATGTTCAATATTGTAAGTACAATTTTCTGGGCAAAAAATAAGATCTAAGTAGCGGTCATTTAGATTTTTAATGCAATTAATTTGCTTAGAGTTAGTAGCACTGATAAAGTTATTGATACTGATTGAGTGAGAATTTCTTATCTCGCTCAGATTAGCAACATTAAAGTCACCTGCAAAAATAAATGATTCATCATAAAGCCCAAGTAATTCCAGTTTGTGAAACAAATGATCATACATAAAAACTGGAGTAGACGGAGGGATGAAACTAAGACTAAATTAATTATAGTATGTAGCCTCAGCTGTACACAAATTACATAAATATTATAGCGATTTAGAAGGTCTGATTTTGCAGCCACAGGCACACCTCCTCCACGGCCACCAACTCTGTCCCTTCTAAATACACTGAAATCACTGCTAAAAAGTTCAGCATTCATTAGACTGTCAGTTCCCCACTCTGTTAACAAAAACAAATCGAATTCATGGGCCTCAAGAAGATTGCTATAAAATGTATTGGTTTTGGTATTAAGTCCACGCACATTTTGGTAATAGCATTGAATATTCATTGCTGACTGCTGGCTGCGGAGTTTTTTTGAACCTCTATCTTAGGAGTACCAAACGTGTACCTCAAACTAATATTTTCACCTTTCGATTTCCGTAGACGGTACTTAGTGAGAATTTTATTTTTGCAGTCAAGCTGTCGAGAAGTCATGCCCCTGGCTAGAAATATTTTTGCACTTCCCGGATAACTTTTTAATTTTTTTGCATTACGTAATGCTCTTTTTACATCCTCAGCAGAGTTCATAACAAATTTTAACGGTCTGCACTTGCCAGGAGCAGCAGTTTTACCTAGGCGAAAACATTTCACCCGATCAGCCGGAATAGCCTGGTCGCCATTCATAAATTTATGAACATCCGTGGCCACCTTAATATCCTCATCCCTAGAATCACTCTCAGATAAGTTGAAAATAATAATATTTCTCTCCTTCTCTCTGCGCTCCTCCACGTCACGCATAACATCCTCAGATGATGTGAACGACGAAACTTGTACGTTATTCTTCATATCAATGATCTCCTGCTGAAGCGATGTAACCATGGTCATCAGATTTTGTACATGGGTAATAATATCAGAAGAACAACAACTGGTACAGGTCCATTTAAAGTTCTTCCTAGACCTTAATTATCGGGTGTCCTGATTAGTCAAATTGGCACAACATAACAGTTAACCGTGTCGGTATCTGGGACATCCCTATTACAGCAATGACATTTAGAAACCAGAATGAATGAAGGAAAGGATAGCACACCCTTCACGCTGGCGGTGCCTGTCGCAGCGACTTTTTTTATCAAATAAACAAACAATGGAGAGCAAAGGCAACGGCAAGGGAATCACCAACAGTAGTACAAAGGAAAAGTAATGAAGGAAATAAACAAAACAAGACATTCGGTTATTATTACTCGACTGCACGCGTATCTTTTTTACTTATGCAAGATATAAAAATCACTTAAAAACGTGCACTTAAAAAAGAAATATAAAAAGAGAGTTAAACGCACGAAAGGAAAACGGGTACAGGGAATAAGATCAACTTACCACACAATTTGCGGCATGTACAATTCGGAAATGCAGAAACAAATAGTAGTATTGAAAACAGTAAAAACTATAGATTAAAATGATATAAATTGCCACATTAATAACTTGATAAATCACTAAGAAAAAGAGACTAAACTGGCAAGAGATTTAATCACGAGCACATCTCTCTTATCATATGATAGATGTTATGATATAGTTATGTTATAATATAGTAGCACAGACGTTATAGACTCTGACGTAAATGTTTATTATATAGAATACAGTTTTTTTATCCCGCTGAGCACTACCGAATGTCAAATTTACATTGTTGTTTTAAGGAACATGTCCGACATAATATCAATTTTAAGTTCAACATCTAGAGAATATAAAATTAACGTTAAATCTGCCTGTTCGATTTTAAGTTAAATTTATTGACAGATATAAAGCAAGCTTTATTCAGTGTGATTAAATATTAAGGACTTCTATAATAATAAATTAAAATAAACTGAATTATTTAATCGAAAGTAGATCATTTATTTATATTATTATGAGTGACCAATGTCAAGTTGGTAACATTGTTATATACATTTCATCTGAGTGATTTCAAGGACTGTGGGCTCGTCTAAACGGATATAACATCGGTATCACCAAACGCCACAACTTTGATTGATTAATCGGGACATGTGCTTCGAGAACGCGTGGGTTCCCATCATCAACCGAATACCGACTGAATAAATAAAATTAAAACTATCCCTATAAACATCCCCCTCTTCTAGTATAAACAAGCATAGCATGCGATTTATTTACCTAAACCGAACTAATCGCTAACACGTGTTGAAAAGGGATCGTCCTTTCATAAATTATCGAACAAGACCGATTTTCCAAGAATTGATGGTTCTCTGTTCATGACCTGTCCGTCTTTATAAATATAAATACTCTCACATGCGTCCAATTCTCGTGGCTTATCAATGGCTTTTAGTAGTGTGAGCCTGTCTATTTCAATATGATGTCCCTTTTCAATTAAATGTTGCGCTACTGCGGACGATTCCTTTCTTCCATACCGAAAGTGAGCTAAATGTTCTTTGTATCTAGTCTCTATTGACCTTTTTGTTTGCCTGATATAAATTTGATCACAGTCATTACATGCAATTTTATAAATTCCAGACTTCTGTCTCATATCAGGTTTGTCTTTCAGGTTGCCTAAAAGATTTTTTGCCGTACATTTGTACAATTGGTCTTATAACAAACATTTAAATTGAATTGTTAAAAAACGCGGTTCAATCCTTTAGTTATATGGGGTGGAACGGTAACTTAATAAATTTCTTTTCTCGGTTATTCGATGGGACTAAAGTAGCGAAACTTCTGATTCTTATATTGGACTTTTTTAAGCGTGCATTTAACATCTGCAGAAGAGAAACCATTATAGACCGCTATTCTCTTAATAAGCTCTAATTCTTTTTAAATCTGACTTTATTTAGGAGGAATTTAACCAATCTATTAATTAAAAAATTACTCCCGGACATTTTCTGTTGATCACAAAGATTCGAATCAGCTAGAATAAATTTATTCGTATTTGTTTCTTTTCTGTAGATGGCAGTTTCCAATCTACTATGTTCATTCCTAATAGCTACAGTATCCAAAAAAAGAAATTTGTTGTTCACTTCTTCTACTGTGAATTTAATGATATTGCATCTTGAATTTAATTTGCTGAGAAATTCGCCGACACTCACTTTTGTAGTGTCAAACACGGCGAATATGTCATCAACGTACTTCAGATAGTTTTAGTTTTATTTATTCAGTCAGTATTTGGTTGATGATGACAACCCACGCGTTCTCAAAACACGTGTCCCGATTAATCAATCAAGGTTCTGGCGTTTGGTGACACCGATGTTATATCCATTTACCTTTCATCTGTTTTAACCTGTGCAAAGATAGTAGGAGGGCATCTTGTAATTCTCACGTGACATGACAGGGTATATATAAATCTAAGAACATCCAAGTAAGTTCGTTTTCAATTAATCTAATTTTTAGTTAATTTAAGACTCTCTTGTATACGAACGACTAATTCAGCAATGTATTTTGTAATTATTTGTTATTCGAGCACAAAAAAGTTATTCTGTTGTATCTATTTTAGGCTTCAAAGATATACCCGACCCAGCAAACAAAATGATTGAGGCCGGTTTCTGGCCGCACGTAGTCATGCCGTAAGACACATTATCGGGCCGACGTACACTCAGAAAAATGTATGCATTGATTCAACAAAAAAAACTCTTCGCCGTATTTAAACGAAAATTGTTCTTGGATTTACCATTCTTTTGTTGAATAAATGCATGAATTTTTCTGGTAAATCCAAGAACAATTATCGTTTAAATACGGCAAAGTGGTTTTTTTGTTGAATCAATGCATGAATTTTTATGAGTGTAGGCTGCCGGCAACGGACCGGCGCGTATGTGTCCCACCGGCCTGCTGCCGGCCGGCTGATGGTTTACTGTCAGTACCAGCAGCATGCCAGCTGCGGACCACTACTTTTGCCGTTAATAGGCCTTTACGCTTTAGTTAGTTTTATTACACTATTAGACGTTTTCAAAAATTGCACGGGTAGAAATTTACCGGTCCCCAGCTGGTTTTATGCTAGAATTATTCTTTTAACCGTAGTAAATTAATTTAAAAACATTTATTCCCAACTTTGCCTCAATATTACCAACTTGGAAAGTGGTTGAGAATAAATTAATTTACTACGATTAAGCGAATAAATTCGCCATAAAATCAGCTAATTACCGGTAAATATTTACCGGTACAATTTTCGAAAACGTCTAATAGTGTAATAAAACTGAAGCGGGAGCGTAATGGCCTTTTGATTACTACGGACAAAAATAAACAACATTTCAAAAATAATTCTTTATTATAAAGCAACAGTCTATATCCAGGATGATTGGTGAGAGTGGCCGATTAGAAGGATCATACATATAAACCGAACGGATATTGTGTAGTTACATAAAATAATAATTAGAGCAGACCAATTTCCGTGAGCGCTGGTAATTTGCGATAGAATAGGGACGCAGCACCAGCTTGTTACCGATATAAGTATAGAAGTAGAGACATTTATTCTATCAGAAACAATTAAATATACATTTGGTTTTGTGCTATTAAACTAATATGCATAAACACACGCAAAATAAGAATAGTACATAATTATAGCAGCGATGTATGACGACAGAGGAATTTAAAAAAACACTAACCATTTTAAGCATCTTCCAAGGATCGACAATATGAACTGTTGTTGGCTAATTTTGTTATTGTTGTACTTCGAACTGATTGCATTCTTTACAATGCGTTGTATGTACCTATAAATAAATGGAAAATGTATGAAATCAGTGATCGTGTGCATGACAGAGGAATTTGAAAAAAACACGATTTTAAGCGTCTTCCATGCAAGGATCGACAACATAAACTGTTGTCGACTAATTTTGTTAGATATTATTGTGCTTCGAACTACTTATGTGTTATTTACAATGTGTTATTGACCTTACATATGTATTGCACACTAAACACTTAATTTTTGAGCCATCTTATATTAAGTCCGGCAAATTCATAATAAACTAATTCACTTCGTCTGACAACGGTCGTTTTCTATGTCGATGATATTTTATTACGTATGCTTACACTTACATGCAGTCTAAGCGGGTACCAAACACATACCGAATGCTTTTTACTAGTTCTGATGCAATACAATCATCCTCATATCGGCGCATGGAAATTGGTCTGCTCTAATAATAATGAACGTATTTTCTCATCATCGGTAAAATGATTCATTTTTCAAGAAGAATCACTTCTGGAAAATAAGTAAATGTGTGCTGCAAATATAACGTAGTCAAACAGACATAAACTCAAAATAAAATGACAACTGACAACAGAAGTCGCACAAGTAACAGAATGAACTGCTATGCGGCGCTGACATTTGAGACGCGGGCTATTCAAATCGATTGTGTGCCGGCGTGCCGGCCATGGACCGACATCTGTTCGTTGTGTATAATCGGTGACGGCAACTGGTCGGTAATATACAACAGGTCCGGCGCTGGATTGCCGTAGCCAGAAGCGAACCATCAGTGTCGGAACAAAACCAGCAGCTGGCCATCACACTAATATTAGCTGGGATTAGTTAAAAAAAACAAATCAACATTCTTTTCGGCCTGTCTAATTACGGGATTTTTAAAGAAGTTGTGAACATAATTATATATCATGTGCAAAGGCCCCATTCAAAACATATTGTGGCTTGCACAAGCGCAATATAAATAGACCCCTATAACTGGCGCTAAACGTAAATAAAGTTCCAAAAATGTCAAAGCTCCAAGGTATTAACCGAAGAAAATGAGAAATTTTCACAACTACAACGCGACCAGTTCTATTTGACCGGCGGAAAATACATATATCAGCTATTACCGGAAACCCCTTTCCTCTCACATCCCTCCTCTATATACTGGATTAGTACAGTCTGGTACAAAAAAGTAATATACATAAATTATTGTTTTTAGATCCTAAAAATATAGGAGTAATAATTTTATCCCACGGCTCTATAGTATAATAACTAATGAAAAATAAACATAACCTTACATTCACATTGTTTACATGATAAACGTCAAACTTCAACAACTCGAAAATTATTTCTGATGATGGTTTTACCGAACCATCAAACTATCCTAATGGAATACACAATTAATGAAAAAGTGCAAATTACAAAGTGGTTTTATAATTTGCCGTAGTATTTGACATAACCACTGACATTCCTGTCATACAAACTGTTGACAATACTAAAATGGATACATTTAATGCTACCTCCCACTACCTTCTCCTATCAATAGGTTTTTGTAGTTCAAGTTGTTATCCTGTATATAACAGTGAGGTTTTTATACCACCGTACATAGCCCCTATGTTTGATTTTATTTGTCCCACGTCGACACATGGGGACTGCTGCAACCAACATTACTCCTATATATTATTGGTATCTACGTAAACATCTTATCGATAACTGTAAAAGTCGTGACGAGATAAAATAATCCATAAAATGTATTCTAAAGATGAAAAAATTGAAATTATAAATTGGTAACAAGTCGGAAACAGTATTAGAAATATACGAGATCAGTTAGTTGTAAAATATCCCGACAGACGTAGTACCAACGCTATTACTATGTATTTATACGCCCTCTGTTGGTCAAGTATTCAAGATGTAAATACGCATGTTTGCAATGGGGGTAATGTTGGTTGTATAACTGCCCATGAGTTGACATGGGACAAATAAAATCGAACACAGGGGCTATGTACGCTGTTACAAAAACCTCACTGTATACATATGTATACATATACCTCCGGGTCGGCGTTCACCCTATAGCCGGGTCGGCGTTCACCCTATAGCCGGGTCGGCGTTCACCCTATAGCCGGGTCGGCGTTCACCCTATAGCCGGGTCGGCGTTCACCCTATAGCCGGGTCGGCGTTCACCCTATAGCCGGGTCGGCGTTCACCCTATAGCCGGGTCGGCGTTCACCCTATAGCCGGGTCGGCGTTCACCCTATAGCGTCGACCCTTAAAACTCTGCGGCTGCACTACCCCATCCCTGGTTTCATAGTTCCAGGGTAACGGGCGTGGCGGGAGTAGACTTCGTATATAGGGGAGGATTCTTGGGCGTAAGCATGGGCATACGCTCCGGCAGTCCGGCCGCTAACCGTCGGAATATACGGTGGGTAAGTGAGGCACCCTACGGCGCTTACCTAGAGAACTCTGCAGCTGCACTACCCCATCCTTGGTGGCCACACTCAGGGAAACGGGCGTGGCGAGAGAATTTGGCGAAGATAGTAGGGGAGGATAAAAGTCGGTTCGCCGAGGAGTAGTCCGACCGCTGGTTGTCTGGTTGGGGAAACCTTTGGTTTCATCCTAAAACAACTCGGTGACTCTGGGACCCTACGGTTTCACTGTAGCTGCCGCGGATACTTGATCGCCGGAGGGGCGAAAGGGTTGGCGCGGTTGGCATTTTGGGGTAGGGCTTTTGCCCGGCCGTCCCCGTAGTTCAGGCTTAATTCACGGGCGGGCTGGTTGTACCTCACGGCCAGATTCCGTTTCCCACGCTTGGCCGATAGTAGCCATCCGCAAGGAGGCCTAGGCCCCGTGGGGTTAGATGTGAGGTAGGAGTTCGCTAAAGCGTCTCCAACGGTGACCCGTCCAACGTTGACAAGAAAACTTGTCTAACATGGGTAGCAGGGGAGAGAGGAGCCCACCGGTTCGCCGGGCCTCTCTGAGAGGTGTCGGTCTCGTGCGGGCAACTGGTTTCGTGCCTCTTTGTCCTGAGGAGTGTGTGCACTTTCCCTGTTATTGCCGCATACCTAACGGTCGCTCGGCAGCTGGTGCTCCTTTGGAGTCCAGCAACCACTTTCGTGTATACATATACCTATACTACTATAAACTAGAGTATGTTGTTGATCTGTTGGAGAAACAAAAATGAGTTTACGATGTCTTTTGCTGTTTTCAGATAGCAGTTTAATTATAAGTTTGTGGTTTATCATAAAGCTAAAACTTGATATTTTAAATGTATATCCATAAGTGCCGTTAAACAACTTTTTCACGCTATAACAATACGATATGGTTTTTTTCCAAGTGACTACAGTTCTGGATAAAATATGAAAACATGCTGTGCTAATGTCTTCTGCATATATTTACACATATACATATACAATATAATTGCTATGGTTCGATCAGGTTAAAATTACTACCTTTCTAGAAACTCCTTTTAATATTCAAAATTTAATCTGCATAGTTATGTTACTACATATAAACCTTATTTTTTAACTCAGACAATATCTACCACTTGTTTTGATGTTATAAAAAATTCTGATTGGTTAAGCAATTTTAAGTTCGTTGGACATGGTAGTTACATATAGTAATAAAAAATTGTTTGGATTAAAATTATATACATTAATTCAGATATGGTTTTAAAAGATAAAAGGTATTATTATGAATTATAAGTATATGAGAATTCATTGTTAAATTATGATGCTGAAAACAATAGCTAGGAGATATAAAAAAGGAGTTCGATATTAAAAATAGTTACTATGTTGTAAGTTGAATAGTAGATCTGTAAAAAAATATTTCAAGATCAAATAAAATGTTCGAGAAGTTTTACCGGGGATGAATAGACAGATTGTAATCAGACACGGGAGTAATATGTTTACCCGTAAAAAATTTAAAATTGTTAAAGTGTTAACAGATAGTAAATTTACATACAAAAATTAATATTACATAAAATAACTTAACAAAAGTTTCTTCATCGAAACGAACATAGTTAAAAGTGGATTACAATAATCTAATAAATAATAAGAAAACGATGAATAAAAGCATACGTCTAAGGTGAACCTTCTGGAAGTTTTAATTATCTACCCCTTTGTAAGACGATATTATAAAAATTGAAATGATTGAAAGAAGACGAATCAGCACAAGGTAACATATGACTCATGGCGTGTGGAATCCCCGGGACGAGCGACAACCAGCGAACGATGCAGAAGGACAGAAAAAGATGTGTGTTTTATTACTGTAAGTAACTTTTTTTAGGTTAATTATTACATACATAATTGATAAGAATTCTGTAAAATAAGTTCTGAAGAAATCATAGCTGAATTTCATACTAGGGTTATAAAATTTGAAGTACTTTCACTAAATTCTATTTTTTTGTGCAGATATAAAATTACTTGTTGTATCTCTTTAAGATAAAGATGTGTCACGAAACTGAGCTAGCCGGAGCATTAAAAAAAATTAATTAAAGCTTTCATTTTAAACATGGTATAAATCTTACATCTTCGGGCACATAGCAACTATACATGTGTCAACAACTCATACATGATTTACTGCACTTTATTACATTTACGTTAGTAAAGTTATCAGGAAAATTGGTACTATCTGCGTTTATATTACCACTTACTGTACTAAAGAATATTAGGTTTTAAGCCTGTATTCCATTCGCTTATTCCGTATGGCGTATACCAACTTTTCCTATTTTTGTCCCACGTATGCAGACGAGTCTTCCAGAATCTAGTATTATACCTGACTAATTCTGTTGACAGTTACCGAGAAAGCTAGTACTTGTTTGACTTGCTCTAATTGTAAAGCTTTGCTTCTCATACAGATACTGGCAATAATCAACGCATATGTATACATGCATGTATGCCTTACATGTGTGAAAATTGCTCCGTCTTAAAGCTGATTCAATAAAAATTTTTGAGGTAATAATAGAAAGCATAAATGCAGAGGCTAACGGTCACGCTCCCTCTAAGCAAACCACAAAGAACTTTCGCTACATCTTACATGTCACCTGGTATATGGTATATGGTTTAATAAAACGTTGTTTACGTAACATGCATGATTCTGAACTGATAAGTACTATAAATACAGATATAATTATGTTGTATGCAAAGTCTTTTACCGACCTGGGTAGCACTTGCATTATAGAGAAAGAATCACAAAGGATAAAAATCAGAATAATTCTCCTTAACCGAAAGATTTCGTAAGTACCTCACTTTTTATATATCTCTTATTTGCACATTTTTAAATACTATTCTTCCGTCCAACTAAAATGCTATTCGAATTAGTGCCGTTACAGAAAAGAACATTTATTTAACAAAGGAAACATTACATATGGAAAGATCATTACAACGCATCGAGACTTACCCCAGAAAATCTCCAAGACGCACAGCAAATTAATCCCAATATGAAAAATGCTCTCAAATATAACACTTAAATTAGTCTTAGATTAAGTCACGGAGATAGATCGAAAAATTATTTTGTAAAGATGCTTGGGAATGTAATCTTCCAGAGTTCACTAGTAGTAAAATTATCTCATCAAAAGCAGAGAAAAGCATTACAGTTTTATTCGTTTCCACACAAAACAATAATTTAATAAGACCTTTCGAACAAGGTCATTGGAAATAGAGCAGAAGCTATCTCGACGCTTGCACTAAAAACTCGAGCTTCGAGCTTTCTGTAGCTTGGTCGCCATAACTTTGTACGACGAATCCTCGAGCTTGACTGCTTTGATTCGCGAACTTGTGAGAGAGTGCCCGGTCACCCCCACCATTTTATCAGCGAATAACCCCTATGTAGAATCTACCCTCTTTGTTGCATGCACAGAAAAAATCCTTTGCGGAATGGAAAACAAAAGATTGCGGTGCACCAGAAACAGAAATTGCGACCCATTGAAAAACAATAGATCTCCTTTCTATACCCATATATATATATATATATTTAGGTGCGAATATGAAGTAATTTTTCATTTTACTGGCTCTTCGAATCGAAAACAAAGACACGAAAAAGTTAAAATGAATGTGAAACGCTTTTCCACTAATATTCGTTTAATGCAATATCGATGTTGTATTCAAAGTTTTAAAAGCCTTGTAGAAATAAGTATTTAAAAGTTTATGAAGTGCTGGATTGCATCGATACCTTTATATTTAAGCCCTTCAAGAAATTCCTCTACGGAAAATATATTACGATGCATTCAGATGATGCTGTTCGTTCTTTCAATTAAGGAAATAGGATCCTTTGAAATAATTTAGAAGCTAAATAAGCGGAAGTCAATTAATGATTTACTTCTCACAAGGACATTTCAAGAAGACTTTTGATGCCACTAGTAATAGCTTCCTTCGACTTACTATTCGGGGTGACTACAAAAATTATTAACAAGAACTCGCTACTCAAGAACACAGTTTGAAATGAAATATGTGTAAATCTTGTAAAGCGGGTGGCAAATTTTTTCGAGTAAAATAAGTTCTGAAAATTTTACTCTAGTACTTACTCTAGAAAGTTATTTAGACTGTATTGTACACTTTAGGGAAATGTAAAACATAAGCATACAGGTGTCTCTCTAGTGCGTCCAAGTACCATATCTCCCCTTGTAGATATTTTTTTCTGAAAAACAATTATACGAGGATTATTTGAATTGATATGGCACATGTTATAAAATTACTTTCACTTATACAGGATGTTCCGTTTTCACTGAACAAAACACAACTTTGTTATTTTATATACGATGGTATAATTTTTTTCAATGCAATCGATTCTACGCATTATTTGCAAATATTTTGTATTAGGGTTCCCTGCACCTAAATTCAACTGTTTCGAAGATATTTACAATTTTCCGTAATATTTTCCTATTGCACCATCTTAATGAAAAATTAATATTCTAAAGCCTTTTGAAGCGTAAGGTACCAAACTTCTGCAAACGAAAGTAAAGGGTCATAGATACTGAGAACTGTTATAACTTTCAACAAAATTTATACAAGGATGTGCAGAAATTGCAATTGAAATTTTTCAAATAGCACATAGTATTTTTTATTGTAGCACTTAATTCAGTCAGAAATTCTACATCGATTCGTATTAAAGTCTCATATACCTATCTTTATTAGTTTTTGAGTATACTAATATCTATTATTTTTTACCATAGTTAGCTATGAAAATAAAGTATATCGGTAAGAGTTGTCAAATAAGTGACAGTTTATCAAGTAGATTCGTTGATCCGCGCAATATGACTATTAATCACCAAAATGACACTCATAGTGATATATTAAATTTATTTTATATCCATGGGAAATGATATAGGATACCAGCAAGAATATGTCGTGCATTTAATGAGAAATATCCACAAGCTATGACCGTAGCGAAATTTAAAAGAATGGAAATCAACTTTTTAAATCATGGAACTATTAAAGTTATCAAAAGAGCATTTTTCGAATTTTGAAACGACACATAATGCGACCATACTAACTAAACATGCGGCCAACTGAGCCAAGTGAGATTTGGTGTAAATGAAAAGCAACAAAACTGTCACTCATTTGGCAACTATTACTGAAATATTTTATTTTCATAGCTAATTATAAGAAAATAGTAACAGATATGAGTATACTTTTTTTAAACAATAAAATTTCTACGGGTTTTTTAGAATTTAGATTAAAACTCGACGTTAATCTAAATTCGTTTTAAATAACATAATTTCCTGAAGCAGTCACAGAATTGTGACGAAATATTGAAAATAAAGATTTTTATTATTAAAGGACCGAAAAACCTGTAGAAATTTTATTGCTTAACAACAAAAAAACGGTCAAAAAACAACATCAATAGTATACTTTTCGCAGTTGGAACCAATAATCTCTAATAAATCAAAAACTAATAAAGATAGGTATATGAGACCTTAATACGCATCGATGTAGAATTTCTTGCAGAATTAGGGGCTGAAGATATCTGAATTGGTTGCTAATTGATGCATACCCTGTATAAATTTTGTTGAAAGTTATGACAGTTCTCAGTATCTATGACCCTTTAATTTCGTTTGTATAAGTTTGGTACCTTACGCTTCAAAGGGCTTTACAATATTAATTTTTCTTTAAGATGGTGCAATAAGAAATTATTACGGAAAATTGTAAATATCTTCGAAACAGTTGAATTTAGGGATAGGGAACCCTAATACAAACTACGCAAATAATGCGTAGAATCGATTGCATTGAAAAATATACCATTGTATTTAAAATAACAAAGTTGTGTTTTGTTCAGTGAAAGTGGAACACCCCGTATAAGTGAAAGTAATTTTAGAACATGTGCCATATCAATTCAAGCAACCTCCGTATAATGGCTTTTCAGAAAAAATATCTGCAAGGGGAGATATGATACTTGGACGCACTAGAGAGACATCCTGTACATTTTATACTAAAATCCATCAAAACAATAAAATACAGCACAATTCATTTAATCGTGTCTCGGTTAAACACTTGCGATGTAAACTCAGATTGTCGCGTCTACTACTTTCTAAATACTCAATTAGACAGCAGTAGCTGCATAAGTTGCTGTGTACAATAACAAAGGTTGCTTGGTATTGGGTAAGTACTTATATTTATGTTAAGCCATACTTACGTACCTCAATATATATTGCGTATGTATAGTCATCATGATTCGAATAATTATAAAGAATGCATTAAATAATTGTTTTAGGCTCTACTTCTATTTTACCTTAATGATATGTAAAATCCAATACTGTACATAAATTTACTCTATGTACATATACGAAAAACTTCATGTAGAACAAGCTCTGTTCGAATACAGTGAATATTTTCTCCACTTATTATATTAAATTGAAGATAGAGTAGATTTTTTCTTCATTTGGATTTATTAAAATGTACCAACTTTGGCAAATTAAATCCAATTTTTTCGAGGAATTTGATTTTGTAAATAAATGCTCTGCTTTAAAGTGAATTTAATTACTCTAAAGAAGTTCATCAAAGCAGTACTTTGTTTTAGAGAAATTAAATTTGCTTTAAAGTGTAGCCTTTATTTAGTAAATGGAAATATCTCGCTGAAAAGTTCGCATTTAATTTGCCAACGATGATACATTAACTTTTACGCTTTGGATCTTGTATGTATTACATCTTCTACACTAAAAACAGTGGGACGTACTAGCTGGATTAAAAACACTCAATCTATTGTTTGCAATATGTAGCTTTTATGTGGCATCATATGTTTACCTTCTGAATAATACAGAAAAAGCAACGCATGTTGGACACCTTTTCGAAGATGTGGACAATTCACTAAAAACGAATCGGTCATTTGACACGATGCCCAGATAGCATACAACGTTGGTGTAACGTTGGCTGATTGTTCGAGTTGTATTGGGCAACAATGTCGGCAGTATGTGAAAGTGTGAACATTTTACGACGAGGTCGGCAGCTGACGTTTGACTCTTATCGAAAGGATACATAGGAGTAACTACAAGAAGTGATATTGGCTATTAATCTTGTGATGATCTTGTATGTGATATCTATATGAAATCACATACAAGATGCAAAACATATATGGTGGTACATAGGTACACTGATCCGATGTTATTAATTAGTTTGCTGAATAAATTACAGCGATATTGTACCAACTCAAAATTCGAGTTAATTATCTGCATATATTTTCATATGAAATAAACTTGATTTAGATATAAACTACCAAATTACAATTTGGTCATAGATAATGTAATAGAAAAGTTCTGTTTGAATTTTACATATCTACATATGTATGCAAGATGTTGATAATAGTTAAGAACATACAAGTAGATGATTTGAAAACTGTTATAAAATCTACGCTTATGTTGAAATACTCAGCTTTCAAGACAAACATGCTCATAATTGTGTAACATAGTATATCTCGATATGATCTTCCTGTAATCAGGACATATATCGTAGATGTTTTATTTCATGTGAAAATATATAAGGAAAACTTAGGTACTACAAAATTTATGTTTTTTTATGTAAATGTTGTTAACAGGAGTTAACATCGAATCATATACCCATATAACACCATACATGATCTGTACATACAATAAATAAAGAAAGTAATTACAATATTTTATTTATTAAACTAAAATCAAGATTAGCAAAAATGATACAGCACATTACGTCATATGTGATATATCTTATTACAGAACAAAATTTCTTATCTCTTTACATGTTATGGTATATAATAACTGAAATATCTTATTGAACTAAAAATATTAAAACATTATAAAACACTGACCTAATCGCGGAGATGTTCACAGCTCAGCTGATTCCTAATTTTTATCAGCAGCAGTAGTCAAAGATGTACGACCAACAATAGCAAATTACGCTCAGCTTTACTTTCATCTCGAACTGTGAACAAATGAAAAAATATTACCATATGTATGTATCTATCTTTAGTTTACGTAAAGTATTAGAAGTATAGACCATGTCCAAAGTTATGGTAACGTGTTTACCATTGCAAACTTATTATTAAAGTTATGAAGTTAGTTAAATCAACAATGGCGAAGTATATGTAATTTTTTATATAAATTAGATATACAGGGTGTTAGTAAATAAGTGAGACAAACTTCAGGGAGTGATTCTGCATGCAAAAATAATGACAGTTTGCTATATAAACGTCCGTCCGAAAATGCTTAGTTTCAGAGCTATAGGGTGTTAAAGTTTTTCTTAAAAACTGACGATTTATTTATTGCTCTGAAACCGGTCGAGATAGGCAAATGAAATTTGGTGCGCATTTCTTGACATCCAACCAAGAATTTTATATCCATCATTGGCGTGCATACGGGTAATGATCTTAATTTTTTAAAGAAAAAAAAATGGTACGCCACTGAGATATTTCAAATTAAAAATCATTTTTGAATTTGCCATTCAATTTGTGATAAAAAACCTCTCTTGCCTTTTTTTCGTGTGAGGCGCCGTTTTTATGCAAAAAAATAAAACATCTTAACGTGTATTTTTCATTTCTTTAATACATTATCTAGTAGGCTACTGAACTACTAAACTCTTTAATACAATAACATTAAACTGGATCAATAACAGAAAATAACACTAAAAAAATGTTAAGTAAGCGCAAAACTACAACAAATGTTGAAAATAACTTCCCTCAGACCTGACACAACTTTCAACTCTTCGCCTCATTGATTGTTGTATTCACCCAAAAATTCCTGGTGTATTTCTTATTGTCTCACAGCCGGCTATAATTCGATTCCTAAGGTCATCAACATTTTCGACGAGAGTGGAATAAACTAATGACTTAAGAAAACCCCAAATGCAAAAATCTAAAAGATTTAACTCCGGTGATCGAGCAGGCCAATGTTCCGTACCTCCCTTACCTATCCAACGATTTGGATACACTGTATCTAAGTGATTAGGTACATTAATGCTAAAATGAACTGGTGCGCCATCATGCAGTGTTGTTTCAGCTGTAGAGGAATATCTTCAAGAAGACCAGGTAACTCTTGCTGTAGGAAATTAAGGTAAGATTCATCTGTTAGTCGTAGTGGGAGGAAATATGGACCGATTAAATGAGCATCAATGACCCCAAGCCATGCATTGACTGAAAAGTGATGCTGAAAATGAGCTTCAAAAATTCCATGTGGGCAAATGAAATTTGGTGGGTTTTAAGAGATGGTCATTGTGCATTTCTTGACATCCAACCAAGAATTTTATATTCATCATTGGCGTGCATACGGGAATTTTTGCGCGAATATAACAATCAATGAGGCGAAGAGTTGAAAGTTGTGTAATGTCTGAGGAGAGATCCGGAAATGTCGCCGATGTGAACGCGAACGATAACAGTCATTCATTATTAACGATCAACGCTAAAACTAAATGGTTAATTAATTGAATGGAAAAAATTAAACCGAAAGTTGTAAAAATTTTAAATTTTAACGATGATGAAGATCCATTTTTCCATTACACACAAAAAAAAGGCAAGAGAGGTTTTTTATCACAAATTGAATGGCAAATTCAAAAATGATTTTCAATTTGAAATATCTCAGTGGCGTACCATTTTTTTTCTTTAAAAAATTAAGATCATTACCCGTATGCACGCCAATGATGAATATAAAATTTTTGGTTGGATGTCAAGAAATGCGCAATAACCATCTCTTAAAACCCACCAAATTTCATTTGCCTATCTCGACCGGTTTCAGAGCAATAAATAAATCGTCAGTTTTTAAGAAAAACTTTAACACCCTATAGTTCTGAAACTAAGCATTTGCGGACGGACATCTATATAGCAAACTGTGATTATTTTTGCATGCAGAATCACCCCCTGAAGTTTGTCGCACTTATTTACTTACACCCTGTATGTACTTACTTGCAGCATACTACATTTTACGAGAAGAGTAAATAAATGGCACTCGCACAGCAATAATTATTAAGGATGAATCAATAATCACAAATAATGATTCATTTGGCAAGTAACTAGGAAAACCTGTATGTGATTATTTATTGTACAATATTTGATCATTGCCTGCTTGCACATTTGCACAATTATCACTTTTTACTTGCTTATTTTTAATTTCACAGTAGTAAGTAATAAAAGGTTCGTTCGAACCGTCAGTTCTGAATTTAGTAGGCATGCGCGATACTTTATTACTGTTCGAACCGCACATTTTTAGGATTTCAAATTCTAGAATTTCAAATCCTGCGTTCGTGCCTTAACAATGTACAATTCGAGAACCGTTCTAGAACTAATTTACCAGTTCTTGCCTGGAAGCAAGTATTTCAAGTTCGAGACATGCGCGTTGTGATAAAAACAAAATGGCACATGTTAATATTTTGCAAAGGTTCCTTAACCTCACTTAACTTTCTATAAGTGTCAGCGTGTGTCAGTGTTAGTCAGTGATAGTAATGTGAATGTGTCTAGTGATAACCAGATCATGGATGTAAGTAAATTATAATGTAAATAACACTGTCTTATTTTTTTGTTTTTAGTTTGTTAATAGGATGAATATTTCCTCAAGTGATTCGTCTGACGAAGAATTACCAGTAAAACAACCACGTAGAAAGAACGAAAATTATGTGGATACCATAGTACCTTCCTATAATGATATGCAATTTAAGGAACATTTTCGATTGTCGCGACATGTATACAACGATATTAGAAGGCAGTATGAAGTTAGTGCTTATTATCAAGATAATTCCGATGGTAAATATGGTAAACTAAGTGCAGATCATGAACTGCTGACATATTTATGGTTTGTTGGTCATCAAACTGCATCTTTTCGTGATGTTGGGGATCGATTTGACATCTCGATAAGCACATTATATGAAATTATTAGTAGGATCACCATGTTTCTTAGTAGAAAATCATCTGTGCTGATACAATGGCCGACTCAAGAAGAGAAAGTAACAATAGAGGCCGGATTTCGTGAGAAAGGTTTTCCAGGCGTTATTGGAGCCATAGATGGTTGTCATATTAAAATAGACAAGCCTGCAGATGATAGCGAGTCGTATATAAATAGAAAGCACTTTTATTCTATTCATGTAAGTAAAATTCCATTTTTCTGAATGCAAATACTTATTACGACGAGGCCAATCAAGAGAATTTCTCGAATAATTCAGTTGTTAAAACACTTTAAATATTTTGAAAGATAAGATAGGTAGTAAATTTAAATTAGTAGTAGATACATATGAATAAAAACTCTTGATTATATTCCTGTTTCCTTTTGATTGTTCTGAACTTAATACTATTTTGTTAGTAACACTTTCAGTGTGTTAAAAACATTTTAGTATGGCCATCACACTTATTGTCATTGTAAATGTAGTATATCAGGTTATTTGACTAGATGTATAAAATTTATAATTATAGATGCAAGCTGTCTGTGATCAGAAAAGGAAAATAAGGGATATATATTCATAGGATGTCCTGGATCTGTTCATGATAGCAGGGCATTTAGAATGTCACCTCTGTCACAAACATTACCTGAAAAATGTGGCAATAATTATTTCATATTAGGTGATAGTGGTTACCCATGCACAAGATATTTACTAACACCATTTAAAGATTTTGGGAATTTAACACCTGCTCAAAGACATTATAATACACAACATGCAAGAAGTAGGTTTGTCATAGAGCATTGTTTTGGGGTTCTAAAGCAAAGGTGTAGACAGTTGTACCATCTGAAACTAAGAAGTGTAGAACGTATATGCCACTTCATTCGAGCATGTTGTGTATTACACAACATAGCTATAAATGATGAAATTCCTAATGAAGCAGTAGAAGAAAATGAAAATAATATTCCAGAAAATCCTGTAGGAAACAACATACTGGATGACAGAGATGGTGTATTACGAAGAAATTACATTTCCCACACCTTGTATCATCCATAAGACTGTATATACTTCTTTTTTTTTATTTTAAATAAATAAGTGCAAAAGTTTTTGTTAGTTTTGAAATATTTAGGAATTAATAAGTATCTATTAATATAACTTGTTACCACACAATGTTTTATTCTTACATTACTTTAAGGAGGCATACCAGTGAGATATAATTAAATTTTTTCATTGAAGAAAATAAATTCTAAACATTTAATATAAGTTTATTCTGTATTGCAAAAATATCACAGAAAACACTACCAATAGTTGAAAAAAAATAAATAATACAAATGCTATATCACAACAAACATAAATAGGAACTCTCAATGTATAAATAAATAGATATGACAACTAAACACCATTGCTCTTCAAAATAAAATTGATTCTAAAAACTTAAACAATTGTGCGAGTCATGTATAAAATCATACATATATCACATAAACAAACAAAAATCTGTTTCACAAATAGGTAAAATAGTTATACTTCATCTCTACTCAATTTTTCACATATATTTTTTAAGATACTTTTCATTTCTTTGACCTCTGCAATAAATTCTTCATCTAATTCAATTTTTCTTTTATAATACTCAGTTTTGTTCTTTGCACAAAATATTTTTTGTTTAAAAAGTTCATCTTGCAAATGTGAAGTTGAAAACTGTGTCTGCCTCTTTCTTTTACGTCTCCAGGTTATTTTTGATTCTGTTGCTGTGGAAGTTGATGGTTGTACTTTTCTTCTAGATCGCCATCTATCTGTGCCTGTGTATGTAGTGGCATGGACTGTGCTGTGACGGTCTGGTTGCTTGTCAACAATATTTGAGGATATATATTTTTTTTTTTCTCATAAAAATATCTTGTAAATCCGTATAAAATTCAAAGGTTCTCCTACCCCTACCAGTCTTGTTTTGATCATCTATATATTTTTTAAAATTTCGTTCCAAAACTTTCCACTTATTTTCACAATTTTGAGGGCTATAATCGCAATTTAGTTTTGCCATTTCATTTGATATTACCTCCCAAAACTTTTTCATATTTTTTATATCTGAACTACCCACTTTATGGCGAAGTTCTTTATAGATATTGATGAGAAGTTTTGTGCTGTTTGTGTCCCATTCTTTGTAATCATTTCTTGTTTGTATAAGTATACCTATAAGAGCTAATTTATTACATAATATGTATATTGTACTATATATATTACCTCCGCTATTTTCTTTATTCATCCTTGAATCAGAAACTGTGACCAAAACTCTATCTTCTTATCTGACGAGGTCTAAACCAGTGTAAACAGCCCAACTTAAGTGTTGACAAACGACAGAAAATAGGTTTGGCGGGGGGATAGCGCCAAATTTGAATTTAATTCTACTGTTCGAACCAAGCAGATGAGAACTATTTTCGAACTTGAATTTGAACTGTCATGCGCATTATCTTCAGGATTTCAAATTCGAGAACAGTTCTAGAACTGACGGTTCGAACGAACCTAAAGATTTGTTCAAAATATTGGTTTCTTTAAAAATATACAGTATTCCATTAAAAAAGACAATGTGAATGCTTTTTTTCTATCATTCAGAGCAAAAAGTATTACTAACTTGTTAAGTAATTAACTTCATAGCTCGTGAATATTTTACTTTGCACACTATGTATATTTCATTCCATTACAGATCTTGAAATGAAGTTGTAGGGTTTGCTATGTATACAGTGTGATTACGTATCACTTTTTGGAAATTTTGTGATTGTTGATTTAATAATTTTGACCATAGTTATTCTTTAACTTTCGCCTCATAAGTAGTCCTTTTCATTAAAATATCGCAGACAAATTTTGAGACAACATCTAAATATTATGTTTAATATAAAATTTAATTAAATAGAAAATTGTCTTGGCTAAATATGTAGGTAATAAAAAATAAGTTATTTTAGTTGATTATTTCTTAATTAGGAGGAATTTCAAAAAATACAATATAATAATAATGACTATCCACAATAATTTTTTTACATAAATATCTCAAGAATAATGCCCAACAATTAAATCTTACCTATAATCGCTTGGAAGATGTTCGTTTTATCAAAGCCTTGCTTCGATAATTTTTATCTGGAATTTTATAGCTTTTAAGTCTCTCAATATTATCTTTAAATAGTCTTCAATACAACCAGCACGGTTCAACTAATTCAACTCAGCTAACACGTGTATACCTGTAAATACCAATGCATAAATAAAAACAAACAGTACGTATACTGTAAAAAAATTTTTTAACTTCATGCGTCACTATAGAAGAATTTATTATTAAAGCTCTAGTATCAGTTTGTGAAGAATTAGAAAAAGGCAATTATAGCTTACGATCAGTTATTGTCACAAATGATTATATGTGATTAGCAGTGGTAATTAGGATATCATACGCGACTCTGGCCTAACATCGGAAATAGAAGATGAAGCATCTGTAAATATATTTTGTAAGAAAGAAACCATGGCAATTATCAACATACATACATACTTACAATCAGCAGTAAGGATGACTGGCATTAGTATACAAGATACAAATAAGTGTTGCGTTATCGGAATCTGCCGTATCTTTCAGGTTACTGGTATATCCAATGCTTTCTTAGTCACCAGGTTGTGGTAGCTCACAACTTTCAATCACAGCATGTATGAAAAATACGTATCAATACATATTATATTACGTATGTCTATGTAAAGTACTTACCCGTCCATTATTCTTATAACATCTTTCACAACAGGGGCTATTTTAAATATTGTACAATGTAGACGGTAACTCTTAACTATATAACTCTCTCTCATGACTAACAGCTGGGCTAATAAAACGAATAAAATCAAATCAACAACACAAGCTTGCATATGGCGGTGTACCTACACTCACTATATTTCAAAATGTCGATTTCCGATCGATGCGCATGCGCACAGCTAATTTTATTTTTTGTAAATATAAATCCTACTAAAATATACGTTTTATTTGTTAGTTGTGTTGGTTGTTAAGGTTGTCGTGATTTAACTACATTATTACGTATAATGAGATTTTTACAATTATTTTATTTACATTTGTTACATTTGAACTCATATGGCTCACAATGTATGGGTAATATGAACAATAATAATATTTCGCAAGTTCATGATTTTTGAGATGAAAAGGAATAAAAAACAAATAGTGCATTTTAAAAAGGGAAACAATATGGCACATGGTAAGATTTGAACCGGGGACCTCGTGAATGTTACGTAAGAACGCTAACCACTAAGCCACGAGATCAGCTTTGTCTCCGCCTTCACTTCAATTGTCGTCTGAAAACTTTTATGTGACATTCAGCCAACAAAAC
The DNA here is from genome assembly GCA_023690525.1 of Holotrichia oblita. Classification (NCBI taxonomy): domain Eukaryota; kingdom Metazoa; phylum Arthropoda; class Insecta; order Coleoptera; family Scarabaeidae; genus Holotrichia; species Holotrichia oblita. The sequence goes on from CM043017.1 coordinate 70,075,449, forward strand.
GATATAAAGCCAACGAACATGGAACGTTGCAATGATAAGTTGAACCAACGCATTTTGCCGATATTTAACTAATGTTGGATATTTATCGTTTGTAGACTGTGACTTTGCGCCAACCATGTTACGTTGGCCCGAGTTATCGCCGACCCATAGCCAACGGACTGTGCTACCTAGGTGGTGTTCTATTTATAATCTAGAATGCAATAGAAGTCAATGTCTTATAATGACAATATACCTACATCTGTGACTCATAGTCCACAAAAAAAAAATATGTACCCTATATTTTCCGATTATAGTGGTCAAGAGAGAGAGATCAGAACTGAAACACGAAACGAGACACATTTTCCTGACTTGCTACACAGATTTCATCAAAATGAAACGGAATAATAATACACGCCAAAGCGTTTTATAAGTGCAATTATAACCACAAAGTTCATGAATATTTTCGGTAGCAGCAGATGTTTCCGGTCAATCCGATACATATAATTAATTTCCGATCGACGAAAACAATGACGAATGCGGGATAGGACCGTTGTCACAGTTCATTACACATGACTTATTTTTGTATATTTCTAAGCTTTCGAAAACATTTAGAAAGTACAATTGTTTATTTGTCTAATTTGTTTAACATTTGTATAATCGATGTTGTGATCTGCTTCAAAAATGTGTTGGGCAACGCTCGATTCCTTAATTCTATTAAATCTAAAATTAGCCATATGCTCTTTAAATCTAGTTGAGACTGCTCTCCTGGTTTGCCCAACATATTTTTGATTACAATCTTTACAATTGATTTCGTAAATACCTACCTGACTTTTCTAAAGGTTGTATTTTATCTTTGGGGTTACCGATGAGGCTTCGTAAACTAGTCCCAGAACTGTAAACTATTCTGAGATCTAGCTCTTTGAAGATTTTACTCAAACCTTTAGCGATAAAGGGAGCGAACTTTAACATCCTCTCGAAAAGTCGTAGCTTCTTTCACAGTTTTCTTATAATTAAACTTCCTAATTAGGTTATAGATATGCTGACGCCGAAAACCATTACACTTGGCCGCATCTTTTATAATTTTAAGCTATTTCTCATAGCTCGCCTTGTTCAAGGGAAAAGTGAGCAGTTTGTGGACCAAAAAATTCATGCTTGCCATTTTGTGTTGAACACAATGATGGAAATCTGAAGGAATGTAGCGAAGTGTATTGGTTTCCTTTCTATACGGGTCAAACTCTAATCTATTGTTATTTCTAATTACTAAAGTATCTAGAAAGGGTAGCTGACAGTTTTCTTCTCTTTCACAAGTGAACTTTATGATTTCAAACCGATTATTTAATCTATTGAGAAAATCGTCAATATTACAGTTTTTAGTATCAAAAATAGCGAAAATGTCATCCACATACCTCAACCAAACTCTAGAAAAGACCATAACCCGCCATAAAAAAATTTTAAAAGTCCACAAAATGCTCTTTCATATTCACATCGGGTGAATGGTTCGAGAGGTATTAAAATATAAGTATTGATAAATTCATTGGCCTCCTCCTCCTTTATTATGGGCGATAGGAAAAAAATTCACAAGACAAAATGGTGCAGTACTACCCAAGCTATAAACTAGCGTAGATTTCATGTTTCTTCGTGGCAGTTACGCCCTCTAGCGGTCGATTTACACACTTCAAAATAATTTTCACCAATTTTTCTTACTCACTTTATTTATAAGATTTTTTTTTGAAAAATTCTGGTGATTACCATTGTCGAGATACAGCCCTTATCCGGACACCCGGTTACAACAACAAAAAACTCGGGCTACAGTAGCTTGAAAAAATAAATAAGTACTTCACAACAACTGTAACCAAGGCTAACCTCCTTCCGCAATGCCGTACCGTTGTACTTAATACTTTTGTATTTATTTACATGCATTCTATTTGGGACTCGCTTTACTCTGCTTTAACCGATCCTTTTTTCTTCTATACACAGAGATACAAACTCTACTAATGCCTTTTGGAGTACTGCTATTATATGAGGGCAATGCAACCACATTAAGAACATTATGTGGTATACCCTTAAATTTTTTGCGATATTAAATACAGTTTCCTATGTTCCGTGGAATGCTAAGTCCTACATTTAAGCTTAACAATATAAAACTTGACGTTAGCCCTGTATCGAATTTCTAATATCTCTAGAAACATAATCTTACGCTTGCTTCTAATAAAACGAAATTAATGTTTGAACTGTAAAGTAATGTAATATCGGTTATAAGAATACCCCGTTTATTAGAATAGAAACTTGAAGTCCCAAATTATTTCCTTTATTATTACCTTTACTTTGTCTGAAATGGTTAAATTGAGAGATCGTGCATTACGTAGATACAACAGCACTAAAAGTCCGACGCACAGAGAATACTGTAAAATGTTGCGGAATCAAACTACTTATGCTATACGCCGCGCCGTGAGAAAAAGTTTACTTCGCTCGTGAATTTAATAATGCCAACCCTAGACAGATGTGGAAAATTCTTAACAATCCCGTTTTAAACAAATGTCGCCCGCCTTTGCCTACTGAGTTGCAGGATCCGAATGTAATCAATAAATACTTTACCTCCAGCGTTAATTTAAATATTAATCCAGATTATGACCTCGTTGCGTATTACAAAGCTAATAAACACGCTAACTATCAAACTGAGTTTGAGTTTCACCTGATCGCTGAAAGGGATGTTATGTGCATTCTTGCAAGCCTTTCCTCTAATGCGGTCGGATCGGATGGACTGAGTCTCAAAATGATTATCTTGTCCTGTCCGTTTTTATTGCCGTTCATCACGCACATTTTAAACTCTTGCTTGGCCCGTGGACTGTTCCCGAGTGCTTGGAGAAGAGCTGTAGTTGTTCCCGTCCCTAAATCTGCCAGGCCTACTGGTTTCAGTGATCTTCCGCCTATTAGTTAGTTGCCTGTTCTTTCCAAAGTTCTGGAACGAGTTGTTGATGGCCGGTTGCGCTCATATCTCTCTGCGTATAACCTCTTACCAGTGCGACAATCGGGTTTCCGTCCTGGTCACAGTTGTGTCACAGCGCTTCTGGATATTACCGACGATATTATTATTGCACGAGATAGAGGTGATATGTTTCTTTTCTGGTATTACTTGATTATTCTAAAGCCTTCGACGCGCTAAATCACGAGCTTTTGCTCTCTATACTGCAGTACTTGGGTCTTGATGCGGCAGCGACTCGTTTGTTTGCATCTTTTCTCACAGGCAGTGTGTTAAAGTTGGTAGCAACTTTTCAGGTTTCAAATTTTTAACTAGTGGGGTACCGCAGGGAAGTGTTTGTGGCCCCTTGCTTTATATACTTTATAATTCCATGATTGAAACATTTAATAGCACATTTTGTAAAGTCTTTTCTTATGCAGATGATACTCAGCTACTTTTCACGTTTAAACCGAAGGATATAAATATTGCCGAAGGCATATTATCAATACTACGTTACAGTCGCTTTCCCAATTCTCTGTCAATCACTGCCTAAAAATTAATCCTTTGAAATCGTCAGTTTTATTGTTCAGTGGTAGAGAAAGTGCTGAAACTTTGAAAACTTTTATTACAGTTCGTATTGATGATACAGACTTACTATGGGCACAGAGTGTCAAACATTTGGGGCCTACTATATAGACTTTGATTTGCGTTTTGGGTTGCATGTTACGAACGTTGTACGCAAGGCTTATTGCTCCTTGAAAATTATATATACTAGTAAGGATGTCCTACCCCAGCCTGTTAAACTATTTCTTTGTGATAGCGTGGTGTTATCGCTTTTCAATTATTGCGATGTGGTATACGGCCCTTGCTTAACATGGGCTGATAGACAGTGTATTCAACGTGTACAGAATTCTTGCTTGCGTTTTGTTTACGGCATCCGGAAGTTTGATAGAATTTCACATAAATTGGTGGTGGCTAAGTGGTTCAATATGGAGGGCAGTCGTTTTTTGCATGCTGCGCTTTTATTCAGGTCTATTATCGTACCGACGTGCACAACATCAACATCCGCTTCAGGAATGTAATTACAGTTCCGCGTCATCATTCTGTTTTTTTTAACGCTTCTTCTCTTATTGCATTGCTTCATTATGGAATAACCTTCCTGAAAATATTAGGATAGTTGGTGGTGTAGGTTCTTTTAGGAGACAGTTACGTGAGTGGCTGGAGAGTGGGTTAGGGGATTAATAAGCGCGTAGGAGGCTAGATTTGTCATTTCTACTTATTCTTCATCTTAAGCACTATATGAACCGTTTCCTTTTCTATCTCTCTTCTTCCATTCCCTTTTTCCTGATTCTCTGCTCTCGCGTGCTTATTGTATAACAATTTATTTTTGGTTTATATGTATTCTCTGTTAGGCTGTAGTCTGTACTTATTAATTTCAATGTAAATTGGTGCAGATGGTAGAACAGATTGATCTCTGATCATATCTGAATCTGCACTATTTGACTTTCGTATTGCTATTGTTGATTATAATAACGTGTATCATTATTAGGTAATAAATAAATTATTGTTATTATTATTTCTTTATGTATTCGTTAATATTTTATTCGGTTATTGGAATACCGCATAATAGAATAATACCGCTTAAAAAAATTCAGGTAATTCTTTTCTCATATTACCCGTATAAAAGAATAAATAGCGGCATTTTGCTAACGTGACAAATTAATCTTTGTCGCCGTATATGAAATTAATCTCTTTTGATTATTACCGTTCAGATAATGGTTCAGTATATTCGTCTATGCGGGAAAAAAAATTCTTGATTTTATTACAGATTTACCATTTCCTTTAAGGTGACGTTACACAGTTGTGCGGGAAGTTTAAATTTTCCTCATTCTTAGAGTACCGTAGATTTCTAAACGTGCAAGAATATCGAAATTATTATAATTTCTATAAAACTATAACTGCATTAGGCAGTTGCTGATTAACAAAAGAAAATTGGAAGACCTGTAATAAAAAAATTAGTAAAAATTACTTGACGAAGTAAGGCTTTTTTAACGATATTTCTTAATCATAACCTAGATATATACATGTAGTTCCATAAAAAAGACACAGTAGCTAGAAATATAGTGTAATTAAAAAATGTATGGTATTTTTTTAGTAAAAGCTCAATAATTTGATGCCGAAGGCAAATGTACATGCATGAAGTTCAGCGATTGTGCAACAGATGACGCTCATTAAATGTCAATAGGTTTGTTCCTTTTAGACGTTTACAACACGACGCATGCAGTGATATTCGAAACTCGCTCTTACGACAATGCAAATGGAATAGCGTATTTTTATGGCGCATGATAATGCCTTTTACTATATAAAGCAGGAGACCAAATCGAACAAAGCTAATAAAATTTTCAATTGCCATAACAAAATTTAAAACCTTATGAGAAATTATTAATTATTTTCTAAATATTTTATATATATATATATATATTATATATGCACGTGCAGTAATTAAAATCCACAAATTAAAAAAAAAAAATTATTAACAAATTCTCAGGGTTCCCGGTCAATTAGCTCTCTCAGGGGTCGTTCACGAGTAGCACTGGTGAAATTGTTTACACTCTGAGTAAACAAGAAAAAAAAATTAAATTAAATCACCACTCTAATTTATATAATAAAGTATTCACTATTACAATATAATTTTCTTATAATTTAAATATTTAATGATATAAATTTTAATTTATACCGCCCTCTAAGTGTCAATTACTTAAATAAACCAACAACCAAAAAAAAATCTGCATTACCGATCGGTCTATATTAACTGTATAATATTCAAGGTCATTGACCCAATTAATAAACGTGGCCTTCGTGTTTATTATATTAATTATGCCTTATCTAATTTATTTCAACCAGACCTATATGTTATGAATTATTGAAGCTAGTAGCCGTTAGATGAAATTAAATACTAGTAAAAGTAACAGAATCAAAAAAGGTAAAATGGATTAAATATTCTAACCTTAAATTTCAGAATCTAAGTATCTCAATCGGGAATTTCAGCCTTGGGAACGGAAAGATAACAGGATAAAGGAATCGATTGGCCAATCCTAGGGTATAGAAAATAAAATAAACATATTAAAATCTCATTCAAAATAAGAAAATTTCGGATACAAATCCTACAATATCGGCGTTTTTTTTTAAGGAAGAAATCAACAACAAGCTATCTCGACGACAACTAAGAACATACTGCTGTTATTCAAATTTTTCTCCAAAAACGATGTGGGATCAGAGTTTTTTATTGGTGGAAATGAGGACAATAATTATTACTGACATCTTGAAGAAAAAAAATTATTAATGAACCAATTTTCATTCCTTTTACTTTTTAGTTCGTTTTCAACTAAAGAAATTGACAACATTATTAAATTATACTTTTTCAGAAACCTACTTTGGCCAAATATTTTACATTAATTCCAAGTATTTAGAAAATTTACAAACTTAATCTCGATAACATTCTTCGGGTGCGTATTTTTTTTATTTAACATAATTTTCTGTAGTATTCTAACAGTAGTGCCTAAAATTGTTTCTCTTAATTTTGAAAATTATTATCTAAAATTTTTTTCCCTTCGTAATGAACTTAATTTACATAATTTTTGACATATGACAAAGAATAGTTTTAGTAATAAATATCTGAATAATAAAAATTTTCTATGCTTTCCAATCTGGTTTAATCTGTCTGCTGCCCGGGCTCTTGCTACAATCCAACCCTCCTAGTCAAATTGCCCCGAAAAATAGCTAGATCTCACCGAGATCTTCCAGCTGATCAAAAATACTTAATTCTACCTAACCCCTTGTACAAGTATTCTTTTAATTACCTTTTTTTTTAATAAAATAAAATAGTCTTTAAGTTGTCTCTATACAATATATAATCAATACCCCAATTACCATTTGGTGTAGGGTGTCTGGTACATTTCATCTTATTTGTAAGTAGGTACATTGCATTCTGATTAGCTAAGAGCAGTCATGGATAAATTCTGCCCACTTCTTTTTATCTTTCGCCATTGATTTGGCCTCTATCCAAGTCATCCCTCTGTTTTGTAATATCTGTCCTATGACTCCATTCCATGTTTGCCTTGGTCTTCCACTTTTTTTCTTTTTCTGGACTTTGGCTTCCCATACTTGTTTCACTGGTCTTGTGTCTTCCATTCGTTACAAGTGTCCCCACCAACTCAGTTGTTTTTTTTTCGATGTACTCCAGTGTAGATTCTATTTCTAGGTCTTCTCTTATGTATACGTTGCGGATTTTATCTTCCTTTGTTACACCTCTTACTCGTCTAAGGTATTTCATCTCGATCGCCTGGATTTTGCTTTTCTGTCTTTTAGTCAACACCCATGATTCACAACCGAACGTAAGTATTGGCCGGTATATAGTTTTGAACACGTTTAGTTTTGTTTTTTGGGAAATTTCTTTCTTATGCCGTATTCATTAAATAGTAAATTTTGAGCGTGTTTTCTATCCTACTATTTATTTCAGTATCTTGTCTACCATCTTCATCTATTTCTACCCCAAGGTATCTAAAGTGCTTCACTTGCTCGATTTTTTCTCCGTCAATTTGTATATTTAGTTTTTTCTCTCTTTTTCCGATTACCATCCTTTAGTTTTATTTTTGTTCATCTTCATTCCGTGTTCTTGTGTGATTTTATTCCATATTTCCAAGTTTCTTTGTAGATCTTTCTCTCTCTCCGTTATGATCATCACATCATCAGCGAAAGCACCCTCCGAGATATCTATTTTTCTTAGGTATTTATATCCTACGTGGAATTTCTTCGATTTTGATGTGCATTTTTTAATTATCTCGTCAATGAACACTGTGAACATCAATGGGCTTAGTCCTCCTCCTTGTCGTAGTCCTTCTTTTGTAGAAAAAGCATCTGAGATTTTATTTCTGTATACTACGCAATTCTTGTTGTTTTTATAGATGTTCTGTATTATTCTTATCGTCTTACTGTCTACTTTTCTCTTTTCTAGTATTTGCCATAGATTCGTTCTTGGCACTCTGTCAAAAGCCGTTTCCAGGTCTATAAACCCCAAATATACTTCTTTTTCTTCCTGTAGTGACTTCTCAATTATTTGGTTTACCGTAAATATTTGGTCCTGTATACTTCGTCCTTTCCTGAATCCAGATTGAGACTCTTCCAGGGTTTCTTCTATTTTCATTCTTATTTTTCTGTCTATAATTTGTTCAAATATTTTCATAGCTGTACATAGTAATGTTATTCCCCTGTAGTTGTTGCAGTCATGTCTGTTTCCATGTTTGTATATTGGTACTATTAGAGCTGTTTTCCAATCCTCTGGTATTAGTTCTTGATGCCACACTGCGTTATATATTCTTAATAGTGTGTTCATTCCATTTTCATCTAGGTTTTTAAACAACTCCGTTGTTAATCTGTCCATTCCAGGTGCTTTCCCATTTTTCATTCTCGCCATGGCTTCTTTTAGTTCTGTCATCGTTATGTATTGTTCGTCATTTTTCTGGCTTCCTTCTTGCTGTTTGTCCTCTGCTTGTATATTTGTTTCTGATCCTAACAGCTCTTGGAAATATTCTTTCCATCTACTTATTATTTCATTTTCGTCTTCTAGTGATGTTCCGTTTTTGCTTTTTATGTGGTTTATTTCTGGTACTTTCTCTTGTCTTAGGGATTTCAAGGTTTTATAGAACAATTTCTGGTTTGTTTTACTATCTATTTCCATCTTCTTCCCGAACTCCTCCCATTTAATTTGTTTGGATGCTGCTACTAAATCTTTTACTGTTTTCCTTCTTACTTTGTATGCTTCGTAATTTATATCTGTTCTGTTACTTAAGTACTTTGCCCAGGCTTTTTTCTTTTGCTTTACTTCTTCTTTTATTTCCTTCGTCCACCAAGCTGTCTGCTGTTTCTTATTTGTTTTTTTACTATAGCCGCAGGTCTCCTTCGCTGTTTCTAACAGCTTGGTCTTAAAAAGACTCCACAAATCTTCAATGTTTTTGTTTTCCTTTAGTTCTATATGGTTTGCAAACCTTTTGCTAATTGTTTGTTTGTATTTTTCTGCTATTTCTTTATTTTGCAGTTTGTATGACCTAATGGATTCATATTCAGTTGTTTGCCTTATCGGGTCTCTTTTGTTCTTCTCTACGTTCTCTATTTTTTCTCTGATTTTAGCGGTCATTAAAAAATGGTCACTGCCAATTTCTGGTCCTCGTCTTACTCTTGTGTCTAATACTTCTCTCCTGTTATCCTTCTCCACCAATATGTAGTCTATTATCGATCTTTCATTCCTACTCTTTACCTCTCTTGTATATTTGTGGATCTCTTTGTGTGCAAAGAAAGTATTTGTTACTACTAGGTTGTGCATTACGCAGAAATCAAGCATTCTTTCTCCATTATTATTTCTTGTATCTTCCCCGTGTTGTCCTATAACTGTCACATATTGTTTACGTATTTTCCCTATTCTGCTGTTGAAATCCCCAAGTATAAATGTTTTACCCTTTGCATTTTCTGTAAGTGTGCTTAATTCTTCCCAAAACTTGTCTTTATTGCTCGCTGTGTTGTCTTCGTTTGGCCCGTATACCACTATTATTGCTTTCGTTCTGTTCCTTCCCTTCATCTCTACTACTAGTATTCTTTCTGACCATGCTTTCCAGCTATGAATTTGGTTTTCTAGTTTTTTGTGTATAATACATCCCACTCCTGCAGCTGCTCTTTTTCTTTCCCTACACCACTATATACCATAATATGACCATTTTCCGTCTTAATAATTCCCTGTGCCTTTTTCTTTGTTTCCGTAATTGCTAATATATCTATTTCCAACTCTTCAAACTCCTTTTCTAGTTCCTTTTCTTTTCCAGTTATGCTTCTTATATTCCAAGTACCAATTTTCCATATTACACTTTCTTCATCCTTAGTTTTCCTTATATTTTTTATTTTTTGTGTGTCATCAATCTCATGTTGATTATTATTTTGTTCATTTTCCTTTATCATTTCCTTTTTCTCGTCCGCGTCATCATCCATATTTCCATTCCTCATTATTATCAGTTTTTTTGCATTTTTCCTGGGGTTTCCCTTTTTCTTTCCAATTCTCCTCCCTCCCTATTCCATTTCTCTTTTTCTCTGCTCCATCTCCATTGTTCTCCCTCTACTACTAACTTTTGGAATCCTATCTTAACAGTTTTTCCTTTCATTCTCTCTTCTTTGGCCTTTCTTCGTATCTTTTCTTGTAATTCTCTTTCCTCCTTTGTCATGTCATCATTAATATATACCTTTTCTTCTGTATATTCTTTCAGTTTGCTCTTGTTTTTCATTATTTTTATCTTATCCTCTATACTTGTAAGTTCTATTAAATAAGTTTTTGGTCCCAGTTTTTTCACAGCTTTAGTTTTTATTTGTATTCCTAAGGACTTCTCAATAGTACTTTCTAACATTACTTTTAGTTGGTCTTGGTCTCTCGCATCTATTTTTAGGCCTTGCATGATTGCGTTTTTTCTTCTGTTCACTCCCTCTAGTCTATCTAGTCTTCCTTTAACACTTCTAAGTTCTTTTTTCAGTTCTTCATTTTCTTTTTTCATTTTCTCATTTTCTAGTTTAATTTCCTTCATTTCTTCCATATATCTATCTTGTTTTCCCTCTATATGTTGCACTTGAGTAACTAAGCCTCGCATCATTTCCATTAGTTTGTCTAATTTGCTTTCGTCACTGCTAATTTCTTTCTCTGGTGTTCTATTTAGTTTTTTACTTTTCGTAAAAACTTCAGCGACATCCCCTTGGCCTCTCTTTCTTTTCCCTTCATCTGTGGTACTTCCATTGCTCTCCATCGCGAACAGTATCCAATCAGCTTCCTCAAATGATTTATTAGTTATCTCTTCGATATTCAGTGTCTCTTTTTATTCAGTAATTAATCGTTTGTTTAACTCTCCACACTACTTATTAATATTTCTTAAGACGGACCTGTTCTTTGTTCTAAATATTTTAAATTTCTAAATATTGAGGTTTACTATTAATCTAAGTATTTTTTTTGAAAAAAATTTTGTTTTATGTCAAATTGAAATTATTTTTATCAAATTATCGTTTTATACTATACTTGCAATTTAAACAGTTTAACAAATTAGAGGAAACAAAAAAGTATTTTTGTTATTAAATTATATTTTTAATATGTTTCACCAGTATGCAACAAATTACTACAGAAAGTAAAGTAAGTTAATAAGGACACTTAAAAACCTAAGAAGTTAAATAAAAATACCTTAATTTTTACATAAAAGGCTAGTTATGGGTAAGAAATAACACAACTTGCTTTTTTATTAATTATTTCTGGAAATATAAAAGTCTGATAAAATGTTTCTAATTTAGGAACTATTTCATTATTGATATAATAATAAATTGAATTGTTTGTTCTACAAACGTTTTATTGATATGTAAACTGGTACAGGTAGGTACCTACTTTTTTAATTTGAATTAATCCATTATTAGCTATATGATCCAGAAAAAGTTAAATATATTAGACCGAAATTTCAAAAAATTTATATATAGGACTGAATATCATATTTTCCTTTTTGCCCGTCGTTCCTGCATTTTCAAAAGTCTAGGGTTTTTATAAAGAATACATTGGCGAAATGATGTATTTCTTGCTCTTCTATCCATTCTGCAAATCCTGAAAAAATTACGCTACACTACTCTATGCATGTACCTAATTCTTATGCTAGCAAAACCTTTAGTAAATTGATAAGCTATCGCAGCATAAAATATTTATATAAGTATATAACACCGCTATATACACAAACCTGGAATTACTACTGTATATACGGTATTTTTATTTACACTAATAACAATAATAGTAAAAAATGATAAAAATGCTAACAAATAAATCTCTTGCGAATTCTTGCAGGACTAGAAAAACCAACTAGCGAACAGTAGAAACAGAATTAGGTACAATACGGATTGATACCACATTGATACTGATGCACAACTACATCAGATGTAGTTGTGGAGTAAAGAAACTTTCGAGAAAACGAATATGTAATTTTTACCCCAACGTATTCATTGCTCGCTCTACCCTTTCTTAATCCAATACAACTGACAAAGATAAACCGAGAGTCTGATTATTCAAGTAAATCCAAATACAAAGCAAATAAACTTATAGTACGGAATTAAAACAAGGTCATTAAATTGAAACGGAAATTTGTGATGCGTATAGAAATATAGTACTCTCCGAGCCATCTATGTTTCAGTTGCGACATAAAATACAGTTTGAATGATATGATGAAAATTTAGGCGCGGAAACGTCCCCTTAAGAAACGTAAAATAGCATGATTCATTTATTAATTAAAAGCCGTCTGTATAGTGTGCCGCAAAAAATGTCCACCATTTACACGTTTTATTAGTGCAACATGAGGATTTGAGTCCCAATAAGCACAGATACGAATAATTATTAAGGCAAGGGATTGCAAAGAAAGTCACAAATTTATTCTAAATCATTACATCAATATTAACGTTACATCCGACATCTATGTAAAATATGAAATATTAATTTCTTTAAGGTGTTGTATGTACTTAAGAGTAACATCGATTTCGAATTTCAAAAAAATGGAAACAATATTTTTGTGAGATAGTTAGGCATATCATAATCTAAATAAATATTGTTTCTAAACAAGCTTTCTAAAATTAAATTTTTCTATATTTTTTAAAATAAGGATACTTGTTTCTTAAGTCGAATTCAGATTTAAGAACTTCCCTCGTGATTTTTGTTTTTTTTTTTTTTAATTTTAAGTTCCTATTACGTCTCAAGGGAAGTACCAACTTTCATAAATAATTTTTCTCAAAAATCAACAGTAAAAAAGTTTTCCATAAGGTACAGACTTTTTTGGGCCGTACTGTATACTAATGTTAATGTTAAATGTGTCCGAATTATGTGTGTATACGGTACGGACAATGGAATAACCCGGCTATTGGAATAATTTTCTTGGTAAATGGTATTCCAATAAGCGGGTTACACTGTAGTTATATAAAAGTAGATGGACAATGGTCAATTTCGACATAATTATTGACTGACTCTTCTTATTCTATGGCAAGTGTTGCTCACTTTCTTGCATAATGGTTCGATGTGAATGGTCCATTTTGAGCAAATATCTATATACACGCTTGCAAAAGAAACGTTACTGTAAAACATTGAACAAAACAAGTAGGATGCTCAAAAAACTTTGAACTACGAAAAGTTATAATAAGACTAAGAGTATTTATTAAACATAATTACCACCATCTTCTGTACTAGCTTTTTGCGTTGCCAAAATTCTTTTAAACAATGTTCAACCATGGTTTGTTTTTTAATATTGATCTCATATCTTGTTTCTTAAAATGGTAGTCCCCTCTATTTTAGTCTTGACTTAGGGATATCTTTTCATTGTCCAATATATGTATAGTATGAAAACCTCGTCACCCTTACATAAGAAAATTAAGAATTGGATGCTATAAAGGCTAAATTATATTGTTAATAAACAAAACGCATTTGAACATCAAAAACTTTCTTTTAACTATTTAATTTCTCGACACGTTTATTGCCTTTTTACTGCTTATATATGTAGCTTGAAATCATTACAGTTTAAGTGTAAATTTTATACCCACATTTACAATTTAACATTTTTATTATGACTAGATTTTCTAAATTCTTGCTATTTAAATAGTAGGTTTTGAGGTATTTATCTGTCACAGAGAATATATTAGATAATCTACGCTTAATAAGATTCAGTCTTCATTTGGAACAATTGGCGATGTAAATTCTATTTCACAATCCGCATATCAAAAAGTTGGTGATTTAGATATATACATACTTAAGATTGGTCACATTCGCACAAATTAAATATGTGTTTCGAATTGATATAAGTGTAGTGAAGCCATTTTTCTTCGAAGAAACCTTAACACGAGAAAGATATATATATATATTTTTCAGTGTTACTGCCAATATTTTGAATTATCTATGAGCTTCCAGATAATAGGTACTATATGGTTTTCGCAAGACGGCCCACGTTCCACTTTGCACGCCCTAAGGGAAATCTTATTGGCATTTGCTTTGTTAACAAGTGGCAACAAAATGGCCTACGAGATCTTTAGATCTAACACCCATTTTTTGTAATGTAATGTAAGGTGTCAACAATAATGACTATATTTCTCGAAATCAAGAGAGAATAGGAATTGTCAATGAAAATATTATGGACTGATGAATGTCGTTTCAGAAATTGTGGAATATTTAATAGGCACAATGAGTACATATGGTCTCAAACAAATCCACTTTACGTTGAACATAGGAGACCACAAATTAAATTTGGGTTTAATGTTTGGTGTGGTATTATAGGATCAACTGTTCTTCCTCCTTTTATTTTTGATGGATCACTAATTGGCAATCGTTATCTTGATTTTTTACAACAAGATTTCGAGGAAATGTTAGATAATTTAAATTTAAGAACGCGAGCAATGCTGCAATGGTTTCAACATGACGGAGCGCCTCCGCACAATCAACTGAATGTTAGAAATTATTTAAATTTGATCTTCCCTAATCAATGAATAGGACGAAATGCACCTATTGAATGGCCGGCTAGATCACCTGATTTATCAGTTTTGGATTTTTCCTATGGGGTGTACTAAAGGACACAGTATGTAAAAAAACATATGAAACAATCGACGATTTAAGAGAAACTGTCTTAGTTGCTTTTAATAACATCGATAGGCGTAAAGTCCGCAATGCTACAAATTCTGTTGTGAAGCGATGCAATTTGTGTATTAATAATAATGGAGGTATCTTTGAACATTAATAATGTTGTGTGTCTTTAATAAAAGTTCTTAGTTTTCATTTTATTACTACATAAGATTTCAAAATAAGTTTTCGTTTGGTTTGTATTTTATCAGTTCGAAATTCTATTGTTTTCCAAAAAAACCATAAAAATGTCTATATCCTCTTTATTTTTTAAAATAACCATATCAAACCCAGTTTCACCAGCAGTTTTTTTTACTGTAGTTGGAATTGAGTCTTATGTTTAGTTACTTACTTTGTTTTACTTTTATATTTTATTAGTGAGTAAGTATATACATTAGTATTTATGTTACTGTCAGTTTTATTGTTATATATTGTTTTTAAGGTTAAGCATTCAACAGTATTTTTTTTAATAATTTTTAAAGGAAGTTCAGTTCTATAGAGGTTTACGAAATTAATTTTATTTCATCATCAATAAATAATACGAAATTATAAGTTTATACTCATATGTTGATATACAACTTATACCAATATGTACATATAATAATTTACTCTCGATACTTTGTTTAATTCTTCCGTAATTTGATGTAATTTATTTGTGGCTTCACAAGAATAAATGTATACACGTTCTTGAATTTTTGAATTAAATTACTTTTACAATGGTCGTGTTCAGTTAGCACATTGCTAAGTCATCGGTACGTAATGATGGGTGAAGTACCGCACTGAATATCTACATGCTAATAGTACAATACCTACAGTGTAGGTATTCAGTTCACTACTTCACTAAACTGTATCTACCGGTGACTTACCAATGTGCTGACTAAATATGACAAATGTTATGATTTGTCTGGTAGATAGGCAACCTATACTCCAGCTTAGTGACGTATTGCCTATCCAAATGTTTGCATTTTCCCGGCATTCAGTTCCCCATATCGGTAAGCAATTTCTGTATGTGAAAGAATGTGCTTATGCTATCTAGTTCTATCTTTCTCAAATCAATGCATAAAGCATTATTTTTGATTCTGCTCTACACATTTCATTACAGAACTATTTTTATGTACCAAACCATTGGAAAGTTATTGTTATAGTACTATGATATTCTACTTTTGATTTGAGATGTTATGAATATATTTAAATATATGATGAAAAATATTAATATTTTTACAATGAAATAATTTTTACAATTTTAATACGTAAAACCCGCCTTACCTTAATTTATATCTGTGTTAATGCGGTGCTCTTAAATCTCTGTTATGGTATGGTAGATCTCTTCAATTTCTAATAATTTATTGTTCAAGGAACCAATAATAAGAAATCAAAACTCAATCAGAGCAGACATTCTTATATTTATTTATTTATTTATTTATTTATTAAAAGCTCATATATAATAGCATAAAATATGTCACAATCTTCATTAACGTCAGTACTGGATTCTAGGGGCTCAAATCAACAAGACTTAAATCACGATATAACGATATGAAATCGGCTCGGCGAAAGTTATACGATTTTTGTATATAATTCACTGGAAAATTGATAAGGTTATCAGAAAATACATTTAGGGAAATATTCAGCGCAAGATGAAACATAAGGTCCTTAGGCACAAGCGGTAAATCATCGCGTTCTACAATACATTCTAAATTAGCAAATACAAGGTCTAAAACTTTGCCTTGTGGGTTGAGTATTCTGTTAAACTGTCGCAAATTAAGTAAATCGCAAAGATTATTAATCATAATGACCTGGCTAGAACTACTACCTAAACAAAACTCAGGTAAATTAAAATCGCCCATAATTAGTAACTTATCATCTGTAAGATAATGATGCGCAAAAAAATCTGACAAAATTTGAATCTCATCGATAGTGGGTGTCTTAGGGATATAAACTACAAATACATAGAAATAATTAAAATCAAAAGTACATGTACAACCATTAATATCTAATAACTTGAATCTAGAGCGTAAATTAGCAGTATCAATTTGTTCGAGTGTAAAGTAATCCTTACAGGCTAGAAGAACTCCGCCGCTCCGAGTAAGACCGCACGATCGCATCTTAAAACAGAATAGTTTTGTGGAAAGAACTCGGAATTAGAAATCTCTGAATCAAGCCAAGTTTCAGTTAGGGCAATTAGGTCGTATTCATAATCGCTCACACTGGATACAAATTCATCAACTTTACCTCTTATACTTCTAACATTTTGATAATAGATACGGGGACCAGTACGGTCGGACGAAATTAGTTTTTTTCATTATTCATGGTAGAGATAACCGAAGGTATGCCATTAATAAATTTAATTTTCAAGTTCTTTTCACCATTATTCATTCTGCTTCGCAGAGACTCTCGACATTTTGCATAGAGATCTCTCTGGTAGGCAGTTTCGTCTTGCTTTAAAAAGACATCCTTAAAGTTACTAGTTGACTTCAACTTGGCCTTATGCTTCAAAATGTCACGAAAAATGAATAGACTAGTGAATACGACTCGAATAGGGCGAGTTTTGTTACTTGAGGCAGCACCGAGACGCATAATATTAAGAGAATGAACATCGGGGAAATCAGATTTAATTGACTTTAATAAAGTATTAACAGTTTTAACATCCATCTGCAAGTCGCTCTCCTGTACTCCATACACTGTGATGTTGTTGTCCCGCTGAATGCGGTCCTTAGTCTCGCGAACAACGGATTCAAAAAACTCGGACGAGCGGGCAGGCTGCGCTTCAAGACTGGTCAGTCGTGTCTCAATGTTTTTAAGCATTAATTTTAATTCGGTAAACTGATCAATTGACTTATTGCAAGAGCTACAAAAAAATTTTACTCCTTTAGCTCTTTGGCGGGTGATCCTCTTGGCATCATCCATATCAATCTGAGCACAGGACACGTGTAAGTAGTTTTTGCATCCATCACACTGTATAGTCAGGTTGCTATCGGACTTATTACATATAATACAAGCAACTGGAGGCATAGTTAAACGTTTAAATGACTTAAGAATATATAAATAAGGGAATGAAACAGGGATACACACTTCACCCAAGCGCTGCCTATCGCTGGGACTTCAAAAGAAACATATACAGGGGATAGAAGGTAACGGAAAGGTCCAGCAACAGAAACAAACAGAAAGATAGGAAATTAATTTAAATATTACAAATTCACAACTATCAGTGTATATATATGATTCAAAACAAGAAAATGTTTATCCGATAACGCACAAAACCAAATTGATAACAAAAAGCGCAGAAGTTGAAAGTATCAATATACATACATATATGCGAAAATAATATAGACTTACCACGCTAATTGTAAAGTTACACTACAAAAAAAAACTGATAGCAGTGAGACCATTAGAAAGATCTTGAAAAATAGCACAAACTTATATTAAATACTACTACAGAATGTAATTAATTTCTCATGAAATATGCATAAGATACGCAGAGTAAATAAATGTGTACACTCGACGAAAACTTCGACAAACGTATATTGTATATTATATATACATATATTTCTTTTTCTCTAAGTCATTAACGAATAAAATATTCTAAAAGAGTTAAAGGAAAGGTGTCATTTTAAGTTGTGTTTATCAATTGATATCTATGTACAATTTTTTTTTATTTTTAAAGATTAATAGATTTTTGTGAAATGAATAGCAACAATCGCCATATTGTGATGTCATGAAAAGAGAATAAAGTTATACTTGACACCTTTTATAGATGATGTATAAGATTGAAGAACTTCTGGTTATCTGATTGCAATGTGACACGTTCTGTGACATTTTGCCCCAAAATTTTACTCAATTTGTTTTTGTGGTAATTTCTAAGCGGAAATTCATGTAAATTATTTCTTTATTATTGAAATATGAAATTTATCAAAACAGTTATTGTACAAAAAAGGGAAGCAATTCTTCTTCTAGCATGAGAGAAAAATATATTTATTCCAGTGTTTCTAGCAATATTTTGAATTATCTGTGAGGTCTCTCAAATAATACCATACGGTTTTCGCAAGACGGTCTTTATTGCAGTTTGCATGCCCTGAGCGAAATTTTACTGGTGATTGTTTTCCTAATAACTGGCAACAGAATGGCCTACGAGATCTTTAGATGTTACACCCTTTCCTTTTTGTTATATAATGTAAGGTGTCAACAGTATGTTACACTGTTGCTTCAATAATTACTATGTTTTTCGAAATCAAGAAAAAATAGGAATTTTCATTAAAATAGGAAAAAAGACCAGGTGAATTGTAAAAACCAAATGATTGAATCTATACTATGCAAAAATATATATTTTTATCAAACACAATTGACCTTTCCATACAAAATAGGTATATACACTTGATCTATGCACGATTGAACTATCCGATTTTGATGTAACAATACTGTAGTTGATTTTGATTACTGTCAACATCATCTTTACAAAATCCACTGAATTTAAAGGAAGGGCAAAATTTGAATCAAGAAGCTACTACAATGAAATACCATCCAGTAATATAAACACTAGAATGTTGATTATTAAATATAGGGAGATTAACTCATTCACCGTCCTTCTCTGTAAGGATATCAACGGATATGACATTACATTTTATATAATGTTAAATTATAAAAAAAGTACTGTGCAATTTTTTCTACAAATGCAACAATAATTACTAGTAAAATCATTCTCTTATCTCTAGCTAATAGAATAAGGTATGAAATAAAACCACAATATTGTAAACAAAAACATATTTATTGAATCAATATTTTATTACGTCCCCGATCAACTTTCTCTAATTACTCCAGAATTTCATGCGAGGCACGGTAATATATAATGAAATATACGAATTTGTATTTCGTATAACAAATATTTAATACAAATTTGACTTAAAACTCCTTCAAAGTAAATTCTGACTTGACTGAATTACTATCTAATACTAGCAAAGGACTAACATAGCGCCATAAAGAATAAATTAAATATGTTTTTGTACTAATGCAGTCAGGCAGGTATATAACATATAAGATTTACTTACCAAGAATGAAAATTCCTTAAAAAATTAGTTGTGGGCAACATATGGAAATCAATGTCATGTCTATTCGTTACTAAACATAAATACAAGCTAACAACTTGAACTATACCTTCTTTTTTATTAAGAGGGACAAAATTTAAAATGGCCCGCCAAAATATAGGCTTATGATTGGTTAGTTGCCAGTCATGTTTACGCTGCTCAAATTTCCCAATTTTACTGCCGCCATATTGCAAACACAGCTGATTGAGTAAATATCTTTGTAAAAAAAGTATTTTCCAATTTTTATTTGTGTTCCTACGGTATTCAAGCAATAAAATTAGTTTTTTAAGAAACTATTTCCTGGTGATAATGGATTCACAGCCTAGTACACGTGGATTATCAACATCGCCTCCAAAAAACCGTGCCAGCGTGGGACGTAGACATTTGTTGGTACAGGAAAAGCAAGCTATACTAAAGATGTATAGGAACATTATTGGTGGTTATGCTAGAAAAAAGAGGACACAGATAGCACTGCAAATATCAAACACTTTACGTAGTGTACTTAAATATGAGTATATAAACTTCTCTGTATTTATATTCCATAATACGAATAGGTGTTTCAAGAACAAGTGTTTATCGAATAATTCATGAATATAAAACCAAAGGGCTAATTTCACCACCATCAAAACGATTAAGGAGAAAATCAGTGCTATCTACATTTGACGATACTGTTAAGTACTTGATAAGACGAGGAGTACAGTTTTTTTGTGACGGAAAACTTCCTACACTAATCAAAAAATTAAAGGAGGAGTCGTTCTACTTTATCTAAATTAATGAGAATGCTTAATTTTAAGTAAGTTTTGGTATTAAATTATTTAATGTTTTATATACTATTTATTTATAGGTTTTTAAGATGCAATCGCAAAAGTATGCTATATAAACGTGAAGACATTGTTTTATGAAGACAAAGATCTTTGATTAAAAAATATAGAACTGACCAATGTCCAATATATTACTTAGATGAAACTTAATGAAACACACACAAAAGCAAAAGTGTGAGTAGATGTTAATGTTACAACACGCAGACAAGCATTTTATAGATGATGTAACAACGGGTCTGAAAAATCCTGTTGGTAAAGGTAGACGCTTAATTATTTGACATATTGGTTTGAAAAGTAGTTTTGTTGACGATGGCTCGTTGGTATTTGAAGGAAGAAAACAGCTGATTACCACGATAAAATGGATGCAGATGTTTTTGAAAGATGATTCAATAATATTTTATAAAAATTGCCTGAGAATAGTGTCATTGTAATGGATAATGCATCCTACCATAGTAGGAAGAAAGAAAAAATACCATAAACATAAAAACATATTGTCTATACTATTAGGTATTATAATTCTTTACTTAAATATTAATAAACAACATAAAGGCATAAACTACTGCTATTACTTTTTATAAATGTGATCTGTTCTAGTACTAAATATATATTTAAGTAGTAAGTTCATAAACTCGTATTTCATTTCATTGTATTTATCATTTAAAATTACCGCCAACATTTTCAGTTATTAAATTTACCTAATGTAATGCGGGCTGAAGCGTCTTGTCCGTCTTATTAAAAAACAGAGTATACGAAAGTCTATTGATAGATGAGGGTGGCGGGAGTTAAAATTAAATGTATCCATTTTACTATTGTCAACTTTTTATATGACCGAAATGTCAGTGGTTATGTCAAATACTTTACCGACCCATCAAACTATCCTAATGGAATACACAATAGACAACCTAGATTTCAGGAATTAAACATTTTATAAAGGATTGAGATCGCCGGTAAATGAAACAGAAATTATTTTTTATTTGAGACTTGTGGTTTTCGAGATTTTTTGAGTTGAAAGATGCTCGAGGAAGCCACGTGACCAAAACGCTGCGTGACGTAGAAGTTCTCTAAACGTTACCGGTCTAATTTGTAGGTTATATCGTTGATTGAAGGAATACATAAAGATGCGCTACCTATGAGAGTTGACAGAAATTTATCCCATCAAATGGAGATTTGCATTTGGCATTATATAGGATCTGAAATTTCTGTCAACTGACATATCAGAACAGCATACGTCCCAATTTTAGTTTACGTAAACGCCGCGTTTTGGGAGAGCGCTGTAATCCTGCTTCTTTCTTCCCCGATTTCTAGGTGAAAAAATTTATGTTTTCGTCTGGGAATAAAAGGAATAGCTATTTCTCATGATTATCTTTAAATTTAAAGAATAATTACAAAGTACATAGGTTGTCTATTAATGAAAAAGTGCAAATTATAAAGTGGTTTTATAATTTGCCATAGTATTTGACATAACCACTGACATTCCTGTCGTACAAACAGTTGACAATACTAAAATTTAAACATTTAATTTTACCTCCCACTACCTTCTCCTATCAATAGGCTTTCGTAGTTCAAGTTGTTATCCTGTATAAATACATAGAGATTTCCAATTGGAAATATTCGCAACTTGCATCCAGCATATGATAAAGCGATTAGATTTGTCATATCTGATTTGTCATGATTGTATTATTCTAACGCAAATTATGATTCGTTCTAACGTTGTCGCTATTACTAACAAATACACATCTAATATTACTGTAAATGTAATGTACATGTACAGTCACTTACAGAAGTAATGTTTCCCCCTACAAAGCAAAGAACATCAAACCTACATTTCTTCAAGTTCGTCCGGTCTCGGCTTAGACAAACTCGGCTGCGGTAAGTAAACTCCCTAATTGTCAGCAGATTTGAGGACATCAAAAGATACATCCTTTTCCTATTTCAAATCTATACAATTTCAGTAGTGCTTTTTACATTTTCTTGTTAAAATTTATAATACACATAAATTAATGAAGTATACTCTATTGTAAATTAAAGAGTCTTAAAAGGATATTTCAGATGTATATGTATGTATTTCTGTAACGATAAATTATAAGCACAGATTGATGCAATACTTTCTTTAATAAAATTTTGTTTTATTAAATTAACTATATTTCTTGATATTTTGTACATAATTTATATAAGTAGCAGTAATTTTATAATAATTCCTGCAGTTATTGCAAATAAATCGTTATAAAGACATTTCACTTCAACAAAGAATCTTTTCTTATCTTTTATGTGATAAGAAGGCCGGTGTAGTATACATTTAATATATCATTCTTTGATTCTTAAATAATTTACATCTACAATTAATTGTTAATCATACCTCAGAAAGAAGATAATTTAGTGACATTACATTTTTAGATGTTATAAAATCAATAAATTTACATTATTAAACTTTGAAATATAATATAAAACAAGCATAAAACTTGGGCAATATTCGATACGATCCGTATTCGTAGTTATCGCTTGCAGCAGCTTTCGTACTTATTCGTTTCATTTCCCGGAAATACATATAAATTGAAGAAGTTGCAATAAATCCCTCTGGGTAAATATGTAAATGACACGACTTGTGACAACACTTGGAAACAAGTCACTCCCATTAGGAAGAAGGTTTGAGTTTAGGTCTGTGTGGGGAGACATTACTTCTGTCAGTGACTGTACATACGCTTGGATGAAAACTGCAAACTAGTAAAGTTTCAATGTAAATAGAACATTCAACATTAGAATATATTATAAAAATAAAATTAATTGATGAAAATAATACAAAAATTAGGTAGGTATAAGAGTTGGAGTGAGTGTAAATGCAAGGAAGTAAAAATACTCAAAACTTGAAAATGTTTCATCACTATGCAGAGTATTCTCCCAAGGAATTCAAAATAAAGAAGTAAAATCAAAACGTATAGATACGATAGCAATAAATAAATTGGAGCGATTTACTTCTTACGTCTATTTCGGCTATAGTGAAGAAATTAGTCACCCTTACAGTCGTGAATGTTTTCTATTATTCTTAACAATAAAATGAACGAGTTGTGTAAACATTTATCTCTGAAAAAGATTTTTGAGAGGACATTTGACAGACTGCGGAACGACAAACTATGCGGCACTACTTTTTATTATAGCATATAATATAGATAGCAGATAGATAGCAAAGGAAGCAAATAGCGATAGCAGAAAAGCATATCTAGGTTATGGAAAACTAAAACCGGTATTTTTTGATAAACTAGTATACGTACAACACCTCTTAGATTTTACTGATAATAAAAACACTTTCCAGAGAGAAAGTCGCACGAAGGTATGAGACATACGAATTGCAAAAATGAACTGAATATACAGTCATAGCACAATACAGGATATTATGCAAGACATACATATCTCAAAATCTATCAGAAGTGAGTGGTTAACGAACAAATTGGTAATGTAACTAGCAGTTGGTTTTTCATTTTCCGTAATAGAAAATATTCTTCAATAAAGGCAAGGTAACCGCAAAAACAACAACTTACCAATCAAAACCAATACTAATTCTAACATTCCGCGACGAATTGTAGGTTCCGAAAAAATTCAAATAAAAGAACAATGAATTCGAAATGAGAATCCCAATATAAATAGTGCGAGTTTTCGCTGCACTCAAGTTTACACAATACACAAGAAAAAATTAAACGTGAAAAATATACTAGAAAGTTCGAAACACAACAACCAACATCGTTCGAACATCATGCGAGAATGAACGAAAATGATGAGAGAAGTGTGACAACCAGGTACTAAAATTAGTCATAAGACAGAATGGAAGAAGCACCTGAACAAAAAACTATATATCACAAACGATCGAATAAGGGGCAAATCATGGTGGATATTTGAATTGTATTGCCATTTACTTCACAACAAACCACCTTACCACTTTAAAGTTCTGATGCAACTATTTTCTCTTCTTACTTATTGAGACTAATACGACCGCTATACGGGTAGGGAAATAAATGATGGACTCATAGTAGCATAGTTGCCAGTACGGAAAATGTATGCATCGTGGAAGGGAGGCGCGGCAAGTGCTGATTGGTAATATTCTATCAGTAGCGATCTAGTATCATACTCGCCGTTGAGAGTTATGCATGCATAGAATAAAGTATCCTGGTATTCGCTATTCTGATCATATTTATACATTTATTATTAGCTTAAAAACACACTTATTTTTTGACAAATTCAGTTTTATTCATACCAATGTAAAGTAGAAATATGGGAATTAATAATGGAATATGATGTATGCTAAATGACCACCTCTAGCACGTCGGCAGACGTCCGCTCTTTTCACAAAATTTTGAACCACATTTTGCAACAAAGCTTCGCTTATCTCGGTAATGCAGAGCCGAATTTCATCTTTCAGAGCGCCAGTTGTTTGTAGTTTGTTCACGTAAACCCGGTCTTTCAAATGGCCCCAGAGAAAATAATCCAGCGGCGTTAAATCACAAGAACGAGGCGGCCAATTGACATCGCCAAATCGAGAAATTACTCGGCCGGGAAATTTCTTATGCAATAACTGAATTGTTTGGTCGGCTGTGTGGCTTGTGGCACCGTTTTGCTGAAACCAAAGGTCTCTGATGTCAACATTATCCAATTGTGGCCACAAAGAATCGGTTATCATGGTATGGTAGCTCAGAGAATTCACGGTGACGGCGTTGCCTTGCTTATTTTCGCAAAAATATGGGTCGATGATGCCGCCTGACCATAAACCGCACCATACCGTCACTTTCTTTGGATGTAATGGTTTTTCGACGACTGTTTGTGGATTTTGTGAGCCCCATATGCGACAATTTTGTTTGTTTAAATAATCGCCTAATTGAAAATGGGCCTCATCACTAAAGATGATTTTGTTGCGTTGTTTTCGTTCAGTTTTTCAAACAGCCAATTCACAAACGTTCGACGCAAACAATGGTCGGCCGGTTTTAATTCTTGAACGAGTTGAACTTGATAAGCATGAAGATGAAGATCTTTATGCAAAATGTTGCGCAAAGTCCCTGTGGTGGTGCCCAATTGTTGCGAACGTCGACGAGTTGATGTTCCAGGTTCATTCTCAACGCTTTGCTGTACAGCGGCTATGTTTGCATCACTACGGCCACTACGAGTGTATTGTTTTGGTCTATTGTCAGAAGGATTCTGATTACGAGGAAAAGCTGCTCGAATTTTATGAAGTGATACAGCAAATTTTCACCATTTTGATAGTAAATTTTCACAATTAAAATTCTTTGTTCAAGAGTGTAGCGTTCCATGGGTAGAATTTCCCAACTTTTTACTAAATAAATGTCAAAAGATGACAGCTCAATTCTTGACATTTCATCATTTGACAGCCAATTTACTTCCTAACCTCAAATTTGCCCACCCGTTACATTGTAGGTATCGCATTTATAATTACATTTATGACTGTCGATCAGTAATGAAAACGATACCCTGAATAGACACATGTTACAACGCTCTCGCATACTGCCTAACGTAGAATGCTGTGCCGCTGTGGCTGTCGTAAAATATATCTCCTACCACTACTTAACAGCGCTCGATTCTTGAAGAAGCGATGTGGCAACTTTGTTCATATTGTACTTATCTTTCAATTCCTGAAATATTTCCACTTGTAGGTATAGATTGATATACGAATAATTCAAATCATTTTAATTTTTATAGTAGAATGTACCTAATTAAAATTCGATATATCAATGATTTCTTTGTTTTTTAGATATTTTTGTTGATAGGAATGGCCATCTATATTATTAGTATTTTGACACATATTAAATGTCAATTTCTTCCACTGAAGAAGTCTTATTAACGAAAACAATATTATATGTATTGAATAAATTGGCATTTAATTAATTGTTGTTTTATTCACCTACAAGTGGAAATATTTCAGAAATTGAAAGATAAGATATATATGTATGTATATGTAATTTACTTAAAAAAAGTAAACTACTATATAGCACAATAGCAGTTAAATGGGTTACCTATGTCGAACATCTTTTCAATAAGTAACTATCTAATAGGTATTATTTTGAAAACATGCTGCTGCAAGTTATTGAAATACTTCTAAGATTAAACAAGAAAATTCCAACAATCAAAAAAATGTATCTATTATATAGTTTATTTCGCGTTAAAATTAGACCTTTTGATGTGAAACCTACTATTCTTGTAACTGAGTGATTTATATTGCAATCAACGAATTTTATGGTAAGCGCTTCAGTTAAGTCCAAGATATACAACTAGTTCAGAGTACGAGATACATCAACGCAAATATATAGACACATAAATAGGAATTATTTACACAGGTTATTCATAGATACGGTTTTATATAGCGTATTTAATACATAAATATACTACAAATACATATTTCCCATGAACATTCTGGTTTATTTTACGCTCTTGGTAATTGCGGTATAAACATTTTTATTTTAAACGTAATTAAAATTATTGATTACTATTTGTTGGCTCTATTCAATTTTTCTTGCTTCTTCTAGTTTACAATTACGTCATAAGGAATCTTTTATATAATATGAACAATTAACTAATAGTACATTCATAAACTTTACACTATGTTCCATTCCCACGCATACCATATTAACCTCATTACACTATTGAAAATTGGTCGTATAAATTTAATAGTTCATTAGCAGTACAACTTTGAATGACTGACAACATGAATTCTATTTTCATAAGTTAACAGTATAGTTTAGGATAAATGATTACAGTCTATTTTCTAACACACATACAATTTTGTCTTTCCTTATTTCATACAAGCTTTTGAGAATATGCAGTTTGTATTTCTACTTAATTTGTAAATTCTCAGAGGAAGATAGAAACCATAACACAACGATAGTTCACAGAATGCTTTTAAAAGATAACAAAAATGATGTTCTCAAATATACTAAAAACTAAACCAAAAGCTAGTTAACACTTACCGCTGTAAATTATCATAGAAAAGGGAAATAGAACGCATAGTTACAACTCCGTTTACTTGCTTAAAAATATACGAGGATGTATTTATATCTAGTTAGCCCAGACCAGTTCCATAAATAAAGAAAATATTACGATACCGTACAATGAAAAATAATATATTACGAGTGTCGGTCAAGACGTCAAACCAAAATTGCGCCATAAAATTTGAGAAAAAGACTGAAAATGTAAAAATCGAAAAATTGGCATATCGAGCCATCATTAAGTCAGTATTTAAAGGGGCTACAAGGTAAGTCCATTTATGAAGATATGCTCAATATCCGTGGTGATCAATGTTCTTCGTATGCGACCGTGAAAAAATGGATTGCAAGCTTTAAAAGGGGTAAATTTTCTATTGAATATGAACACCGATCGGTTTCTGTATCCGCCAGTTTATGTATCCGCCAAAAATGCGCTGATCTGTTCTCGGTTTGAAAATAATGCGGACTTCTTAAGCCGTATTATTACTGTGGATGAAACTTCGATGCATATTTACACAGAAACAAAACAATAATCGATGGAATGGAGACACTCTGGTTATCCAAGGCCTAAAAAGTTTCGTTATCAAAAATCTGCTGGAAAATATCTTGCTTCAGTTTCTCGAGATTGCCATGGAGTCATCACGATAGATTTTCTGGAAGGGTGAAACAATAACTGGAAATTATTATTCGATGTTACTGACCACTCTACGAGAAAAAAATTATCGAGAGAAAACGTAAAATGGTCTCCAAAGTTGTTTTGTTTTTGCAGGACAATACCCCTACACACAAATCGCATATTGCCATGCAAACAGCTCGTGATTTAGGGTTGGAATTACTCGAACCTCTTATTCACTAGATCTGGTTCCGTCTGACTATTACGTCTTTCTTCAACTGAAAAAAAGTTTAAGAGGTCATAATTTTTCTTCCAATGAGGAGGTGGTACAAGATGTAGAGTCCTAGATTGCAGAGCAAGATAAAAATTAATTTTTAGATGCCTAGAGGCGTTGGAGATTCGTTGTAACAAATGTATCCAATTAAGACGGGTCTATGTTGAATAATAAAATATTTTGACTTTCACATTTTGTTTGTTTCTATAGTAGGCTAAAAATTTTCAATACCTCCTTTTATATCCTAAATTATAAAGTGTCATGTAACTTCAGATAAACAACGTCCACAAACTCTAAATACTGTAGTAGCGAACGATATCCATAAGTGTCTCTTGTATTTTTCGATGGGAAGCCATCATCAAATACGGTATCGAATGTCTCAGTTAATTCCTATAATCCCCGGTTATTTTTAACAAATAGAACTAATGACGGTGCGAGAATGATAATGATATATTTGAATCAAGCCTGGGACGATTTGTGGCAGTCGTCTCTGGCAAGCCACTACAGTCCCTAGCTATCATTTGCTCTTATGATACAATTAATAGCGCTACATTATTGATGGAGAGATAATGCTGTAGAAAATCCATGTAACATTTTATATATACCAACCATTAGACGACAACATCTGGTGCAAAGGTTTTGACAAGCAATTCAATTCACTTGGTTTATTTTATCTAACCCGTTGTATAAAAATATGAATACAATACTAACACCACATAATAGCCATAAAAGCCTGCATACATTAAAACCGCATATATCTTAACACTCGGTTTCAACACCCAAAACCCAACGTCTCACCACATTTCTTTAGGAAATTCGCCAGTTGTATATTAGCTTTTGCCCGTCAAATACATTTTCAGAGATGAACGGAACTGCTCTTATGAGCAGCGAAACACATTTGGCAGTGCATCATTTATGTTCACACCAACTCGAATATATTAGTTGTATCTTGATGATTTAGCAACGTCGCATCAAATGTAATCATTTCGTGTACCACAATCATTGACGTTGGAGTTAGGTACGTTGAAAGTTTCCCATATTTTTGTGGACATAGGAAGCAACCCTAAGTATAATATATGTAAGTTGAATAGTATTTATATTTGTAGTTTTAAAAAGGGTTCCCTGAATGATCCTTTATTTCCGAAATTATTTATTCTTCTAATAGTTTTCTATGGTGAAGCTAATATTGATTTCGTTTTTGTTTTTGTCTCAGAAAACTCATCCATAATCTACATGAGTACTGAAGTGGGCTTAATATATTATTTTTAATATTGTCAAATTACTTGCCACTTTATTCATCTTAATATACAACCCTGTATTCAATTTATTTGTAAATTGGTCGACATTCAGATCCACGTTTAACCTATTACAGTTAATAGCTTTAACTGTAAGGCCTACACTTTCATACCATTTGCAGTTTGCAAAGAAATATAATCTATACTAAAATAGGTAGGCAACAAATTCGAAAAAATGTTAAGACTCTAGTTTTATCTAGATTGATTACAAGTTTGGTATTGACAAACGAATTAGTTAATTCCTCTAAATTTAGTTAGCATTTATTATGCAAATCATAGTAATTTTCCCCTGCCATCCTACAATGTGATATCCCCGGACACAAACTTCGGTAGATCATTGATAAAAATTAGAAAGAAAAAGACCATGTCTTCATTTCTGAATAACGATACTGTAAATTACCATTAGATTACTTTATTTTTTAATCCCAGGTATCATAATCGCCAAAGCGGATAATAATGGAAATATATATTGGGATTAAAAGATATTAATAGATATTAATTACATTATCTGTGTTTTATTTCGGTATATTACTTACGGTGAGTCAAGTACGATTGAAATATGCATGTTACGCTTTGTAATTTAAAACGATCATATAGCATACAGGATAGCTTACGTAATAGTATACTGGAGTTCTGGCATTGGCTGAGTTGGCGCACTGTGAATCATGTAAAAATGTCTTTAAGCCCAATAACAGATTAAGTTATCTTATATCTATATTTTAGTATTATGTTTTGTTTTTTTAAAACAAGTTAGAATTTTCTATCGATTTTTCACAACAACACGAGACAAAAAATTATGTATGTATGTTCTTAGAGTAATTGTAAAAGAATATCTTCTTGCATTAACTTGTTACAATATCAAAGAATACTTAGTGTTGTAAAACACTGTAAATTTATTTGACATTATTTTGTATGGTTCCACGTAGTTCGAGATAAAGTGTATGCAGCCGATTATGATCTAATTATACTTTGATAAATCGATACTTTGATAAATCGAACCCTACGTCTCCACAAAAATATTATCTAGTTGTAGATGCCTCGCGATCCTCGTCGGAGTGGATATAGAGTGATAGGTTAAATGCAGATATAACTCTCAGAAAAACGGTAACACGTGGTTTACTACTAAATAAATTTATAATAGAATCATCACAGAGTAATACATTACTGCATTATGACCAGTAGCGGTTCGTAACTTATGAAAGAGGGTGGGCACAAAAAAAGCTCACCTATTTTTTGTACATAAAATCCATTCTCTTGTTTTTCATGCTGGAAAAGACGTCTATGTCTTTGTTGTCAAAATCCGGGATAGACTGGATGAATTTCTTTTCATTGATAGGACCGCCAGTGCGTTCAGTCTATCTTCTGACATTGCGCTTCTCAGAGAAGTTTTAATGCGTTTGAGGGTGGCAAACATCGTTCACATTCTGCTGTCGACATAGGCGTTGTAAAAATAATATCCAACAGTCTATATGTGTTCGTCAAAACCTTTTTCAGGTTGTTGTCTGTTATAAAGACTAAAAGTGGCAAAACATTACCTACGTCACACATGTCATCGCGCCCATAAATTGCTGAAAGTTCAGTTTCCAATTTTACACTGTCCAACATAGGATAATAATAATAATAAAATCTTCAGGGAGTGGCGGTCGTTAGAAATTAACAGTTGTAGTGGAATAAAGATGTCGGGTGAACACGACCTGTGGTTATAAATTAAACTCGATTTTCACATTGACCAATATTTCGCTTTAATTAAAAGCTTCATCAGGGTTATGGAATAGAGCTAAAGAGATTGACAATATGCACAACTAAATTGAACTGCATTATAGAAGCAGTGCATTCATCAATCACTGCTGATATTTTAAATCGAAATAAAATTTTGTTATTTATCTTTGTTACTTTTTTTTAGAATACCTACGAAAGCCAACAGGCCAAAACAATTATAAAATAATAAGTGTGGGAACAATAAGGAAACTAACTTAAAGTCCAACGAGCCGCAATGCTTATAAAATAATAATAAATTATAGAATCTATGAAACT
Organism: Holotrichia oblita; assembly: GCA_023690525.1. Taxonomy (NCBI): domain Eukaryota; kingdom Metazoa; phylum Arthropoda; class Insecta; order Coleoptera; family Scarabaeidae; genus Holotrichia; species Holotrichia oblita. The sequence continues at coordinate 70,107,177 of CM043017.1, forward strand.
AATAACTTGAGAACGATAAAACACAACAAGGTTGATTGAAAGGAAAATCAAAAAGTGTTTATAAATGTTCAAAGTGCCTTCCGTCATTTTCTATGCAGGAATTTATTCTGCGTCGTGTATTTAATACGGCTGTGCTGGTTTCAGCTCTTGAAATATTTGCTACAGCATTTCGGATACGATCAATCATGTTTTCTGGGGTAGTAGGGCGAGTCTGATAAACAATATCTTTTATTCTACCCCAAAGGTAAAAGTCAAGGACAGTAAGGTCTGGAGATCTGGCAGGCCATGGAAACAAACTGCCCCTTCCTATCCAACGGTTTGGATAAACTTGGTCTAAAAAATTCCTGACTTGTTGAGAAAAGTGTGCAGGGCATTCGTCGTGTTGCAGCCACATATCTCTTCTCGTTTGCAAAGGCACGTTTTCTAATAAAATTGGCAAGTGATTTCTTAAAAAGTCCAAATAAGTTTCGCCATTAACATTATTATTTAAAAAAAAATGGTCCTATAATTCGATCGCCTAAGATACCACACCAGACGTGCACACTCCAACGATTTTGATAGTTTACCTCACGCATCCAATGTGGATTTACTGGCGACCAATAATGGATATTATGCAAATTGACTCCTCCATTGCTTGAAAAAGCAGCTTCATCGGTCATAATATTCGAGATAAAAAATCGGGATCCTCATCTATCATAGAATTCAACCAATTACTGTAGTGGTCTAATCTCCTATCAAAATCAGTTTCTAAAAGAGCCTGATGTAGTTCAATATGATAAGGGTGTAGATAGTGATCTCTTAGGATTCGTTGTACCGATGATTTACTAATTCCTAAGTCGAAACTTATTCTTCTTAAACTTAAACGGGGGTTAATGTTAACATAGGCAAGAACATTAATGACGTTTTGTTCGTTCCTAGCGTGTCGATTTCTTCTAGGCACTGGATTAGGATGAACTCGTCCTGTTTCGCGCAAACGTCTACTTAAGCGTCTAAATACCATTCTACTAAAATGTCTTCTATTGGGATAATTTACTGCGTACACACGCTCAGACACACAGGCGTTTTGATGACACTGGAAAAACACGTCCAACATGACGTATGCTTCCACAGTTGAATAAGATATTTTTAATGCAATAAACACAATCACAGTAAGACAATTACTTTAAAACGCGTAGAGTTATGTCAGATATAAACGACATTATTTGTTTTCATGGCAATCATGATAATTAGAAAAGAATGATTTCTGTCAGAGGATTTTATTACTAACATTACGTCAATAATTAATCAAATTGGTACTCAACAATCGATTATTGACTAACAACCTAACTTTTAATAAAAAAAAGTATGTGATAACACTAAATATTTGAAAACGGGTGACAATATGACAACATAGTACTACACTAAACACTTTAACCCACTGAACACCAAGCAAGTTTTAACTAAAACACCGACGCGTTTCAACAGCAATGCTGTCATTATCAAGGCGATAATAAAACTAAACAGTTTTATTATCGTTATAGTTAAAAACTTGTTTGGTGTTCAGTGGGTTAAAGTGTTTAGTGTTCTACTTCTGCACCAAGAGATCCAGTGAAGAACTTAACATAGTACTAATATCAGATATTAAACACTATGGTGTCCTTAAAGGCATTGTAAAAAAAGTCACAAAGATAAATAACAAAATTTTATTTCGATTTAAAATATCGTTTGGCATCCCAAATAATAAATTAGCATTTTATTTGGTAAATTAGGAATAATTAGACATTAATAACAAACCTTAAAGTGGAAATGCTTCCCAAAATGTAATTTTTTTTTTAGTATAAATTTCTTTATTCATATCTTAGGTTAGGATAAAGATATTGAGATGCGGTTTTCACTGGCTTGTTAGGCTCTTGATTGACTATGTAATGACGTAAAAAAAGTGATATCATTGCATTTAATTTTTTTGCAGTAAGTTTTGTTTTTTGCGATTATGTCAAAACGCGCCATGTAGCGGCAAGGTAAGCCAACATAATCACCTCACTCACAGTTCAATTGATAATCTAGGAAACTCCCTTTTTGACGACTCCAAGTTTATTAAGATACGTTAAGCCTTTTTAGAGTTATCGACATTTATTTCCGAAAATATTCTAGCGCCCCCCACCACTTTCTTTTCAGAGATAGAGCAAAGAGCATTTAACAAAAAAATATTTTAATTTGTCTCAGCTTTAAAATAGTATTCACTATGACTATCATTAATGTAAGAAAATTTTGCATAAAACGTGGTATAAAATTCAGAATGGCAATTACGCCCCCTGGAGGCCATTTCAGAAACTCGAAAATAATTTCCAGCATTTTTTTCTTAGCCAATTTACTCAACAATTTTTTTGTTTCAAATTTCTAGGTACGTCCGTTTCCCTAATACCGTACCTCGTTACCCTTGTTGGGACACCCGGTACAGGCAAACAACTTGAACTACGAAAGCCTATTGATAGGAGAGGGTGGTGGGAGTTAAAATTAATCATAGATATGAGAGTATATTTAGATGGCAATCTAACATACTACACACCGATCCATAACAGCGCCACTGCAGGTGTAGTATAGAAACAACATAAGGCGGCAATTTTAAAATAATCCACGCATGCATTCATGTGAGAAAGGGAATTTTCGTGTTTCTTTGCCCTCTCCACGATATGCTTCAAATCATTCAACCCTTACTTATTCCACGCACTAACCTCTTTCTTAAAAATTACGTAGATAAAACAAAAAATATGTAGTTTATTTGTTAGTGAGCATCCGCACATCCACTCATATTTTTCATATATTGAATACTTTATTGAATATTCTATTTTTTATTGAATACTCTATTGTAAGTGCGAATTTTACTTGTGGAAGTGTAGTTTATTTGAAGATCAGAAATAGGTCTTCTCTTCTTAATTAAAATTTTTTCTCAAACGATATCGAGTTTATTAAAAGATTTTGACCACAATTAACTTCCATTATTAATACTAAACGTAAACGTCACTTCAAACCTTTGAAATTACACACGCACCAGAGACACACACAATCACAATGAATACAAGACGTTAACTAAGGAGTCGAGGATTTGTGCCCTAAATCCACGGTATGAGCGCATATGACGAAGATAAACGGAGCCCACCGATTTATACTAGAAATAGGTAAATACATCTGAAATACTACCCCGGAACACAGTTATGAGCATTGGCATATGCGGTAGTGTCTGGCGCGGAAAGAAGCTTTGATACAATCGTTATAAAAATTCGTAAAAATAATAAAATAAAATAATGCACTGAATTACATGCAAATTTCTTTCTGTGTTTATCTTGGTGGTTGGGTGCCCTTGTGCCGTTTAGTACCAGCCGCCACTGATTATGACCGTAGCTCAGGACCAGTTCAATTCTATAAAAAAAAATTAAATTGCCGTGTGTAGGTTTAGTGTAGTACATCTGGGAAATCCGCTAGGGCAGTATCCCCCGTTAATTAAGAAAAAATTTTATAATGTTATGTATTGTGTTCTAAACACCAAACATTTTCAATAGCTCCACTAGGTTATAAAGTGATTTTGATGATGATGAATTTAGAAAATGTATCCTTGACTGAATCCTAATTGCGGGATGATATTTTGTCCTGTATCTGGATACAATTAGAAAACGATGTCTCGACGATTCAGAACTAACTAACATTGCTGCTGCGTTGTTCTTATTGTAACTTTATGTCTGATACTGCAAATACCTATATCCGATATATTTAACTAATCAATACCTATATTTATTGATAAAATCGCTAAATAAAGTGCTTGTAAGAAGGTAAATATAGCTATAAGTCATGCTGCTACACACGTATATGTATGCGTTCAAAAGTACAAACAAAATAAATTTAAAAATAAAGAATGAGTTGTACGAAGTTATGTCTTCCGGCACCGTTGTTGGCTATTCTACTTGTATGTATGTACATTTGATGTCTGTGTACATCTTTCAGTGCAGTCCCTATCCATTATGCTTATTAAATTTCTACTGCATTCTAGTTAAAATCAAAGTTCTTGCTGTAATATGTAACAGATGTTTACCTACACTTTATAATGACGACTTTCTTCTTTTGAATAAAATGTTTTCCATTTATCTAAGCGGGAGTACTTCATATCGTAGTCAGCAACCGTAGTTAATTGGAAAAGTTTCACAAGTTGCAGAGTACAAAATGAAGGAATATTTATTTAAAAGTCGCTAAAAACAATTTTCAAGTAAATTCCTATTATTAGTAATAACGTCAGGTAATAGACCTAAATCTCAGTGTTAGTAGCTCTTACATATTACGTGTGTACTATTGGTTTTTATTATTAATGTTGGCATATTTGTACCGCATACACAGCGGGAGATAAGCTTGTTTAACCGTCCACCAATGAATACAGTGCGTATTTTTTTTTATAAATTAAACTAAATGCAAAATTGCATACGTACGCTGCTGGCGTGTGCATCGAATTTGCGAAGTCTACTTATTATACATATTGAATGAAGACAATTCTGAATTTATCTTACCAAGCGTATTTCTGATATTAATTATTATCAGACTACAAATGATCGGTTAAGATAAATGATAAAGCCGTTCATACTATAAGGAAGGAAGTACAGTTTTGTCGTCAAATTATATCGAACAGGATTCCGTTAAATTATTTCCTAGAGCGTATTTAGTATTTAACTTTGCTATTTCCCGTTAATCCCCCGTAAATTTCTAGTAACTCGAGTAGTATTCAGGTAATAATATTTTATTTGCACTTCGAATATAATTGCATTATAAAATGCAATACCCAATATATTGTGTCAAGTGCCAACTAACTGTTTAAAGACGAATGATAACAAGGTCGAATATTTTGGAATAAGAAAATAGAATTAATGTCGAATCAAGGCAAATGTGAAGCTAATTGTAACACGAACACATACATATATATACACATACAAACGAATAACAGGGCAGTTGAGCATCGCCAACCACAAAAGAGATTCGTTTTGTTTTAGTGTACGACCTTAGAAGTAAATACGTTGTAGTTTGTTAGTTGATTTAGATGTGGTAACAGCGGGAGACGTAGTTTATGACGCGGTAGTGTATGGTTAAAGGATGAAAACCGTCGAACCCACGTCACGCCAACAACGGCCGATATATTAACGCAAGAAACTCAGAGGGTGAGATAGGTTCAATTGAAATCCTGAACAAATTAGCTTTTGCCGAAACGCGGCGAAGCACTTGCGATTATACAGGCAATTACATCTATAGGTTTGAGAGGGTGCTCAGAATTTGAGGAAGGTTGTTACATCTTCAAAACAGGGTTTTATACAACTAATTTTGAACTGCATCGTTGGAAATCACCAAATCAAAATACCAAATTACATAAAAAATTCCATGTTACCGATAATATACAGGAAAAGCGTTTACTTTCAAAAATGTACTTAGATGGTAGTAAACCAGTCAATATTCAGATTCGTTAATGGTAATAGTATCCCAGTCGCAGGTGTAAAATTTCAACATACATACGCGCAAGTACAAATATTTCTACAAAACAAGCTGTGATTACATGGCTAAGTAAATAACTTGTTCTAATGCAATGTAGTAATTCTAAACCGTAATCATCAAAATTGTAATAATTCAGGTATATCCTTGTTAATACTAACAGTAATACTAATTTGTAAGAAAAATTGCCAACATTTAGAAATTATGCGCCCTAGAATCAAACATTAAATATATAGAATTAATAGAGATTAACTAATTCGACATAAAATCATTTAGATATTTAAAAACAACAGTATTCACTACAATCGAAAATTTGGCAATTTAGCAATTTGGCAATTTAGTCAGCTTTAATATTTAATAATATTGTACAGTATACAAATAGTTCTATATATCAATGGCATGTTTTCTTCTTAGTTATTTCTGTTGATGGATTGTTTGGAATTTTTTGATAGCTTTAATATGTATCAATTTATACGTAAATATATAATGATTTACTATAATTGAAAGATTTAAATGGCTTACTTTGTATGAAAAAATTGGTAAGACGATAACAGTAGTCATGGTCATGAGTATTTCAAGATTTGTTGAATCAACTGTATAATCTGTGCAAAAAATATAAATAAATACTGAGCTACTGTCAGAAGTTTTACGTGATTAGAAGTTTTTAACAGAAATTCCTAATGAATATTTGCATAGAGAACGTTTGACGTTTTGTTATAAAGCCAGGTAATTGCCTGCCGGCGTATTTTTCCATTTCAGGCTGTTTTCTTTTACGTTTTCATCTTTGCGGATTTTACTTTCTCCGAAAATTAAAGGTGCGTTTCAAGATACCCCTTTGCGCTACTAATACGTAAGGGGGAATTTTAAGAGAGGTGCTGGACCGTATCAGGAGTTATTTAGCGTAAAATGTAACTAATCCGTCCCAGATGATTAAATTTTTCGTTCGAAAGGTTGGGGTAGGCTTTCGAGGATTAAGGTGATACGTTTTTACCATCGCAGTTTCATTTTATACGCGGTTAAATTTTAGAGCTCATATATTTTGGAATCTTGGGAAATATAAGGCAACTTGTTTCCTCAAGACCTTTCATTATATAGGTTCTGTATCGAATAGAGCAGAAAATAAAAATTTTGTAACGAAAATAACTTTATACGAACTACGCAGTAAATGAAATAAAATTCAATGTGTTATTTTTAGAGATTTGTATTCGGATTTTACAATTAGGTATTAAATATTGCAATATGAATTGTTAAAATTTTTTAACTATAATTAATAGTGATTAAGAGACTCTAGATAACCGAAGTATAATTAAAAAACTACTAAGTTAGTATACCTACAGGGTGCTCGGATTTCGTAGGGACAACATGGGTAACTTTCTTATTTAGAGAAATAGACAGACGTTTAAATTTGCAAAAAGGTGTAGATTTAAAAGTTCACTAAGAATCCATTTTGAAATTTTACTTGTTCAAATGAAAATTTTTGATCACTAAAAATTTGCGCAAAAGAAATCTGTTTTATTAAACGTAAATAAAAATATTTAGATTACAATTTGAATTGCTTCAAACCGCATCTTAAGCAACAAAAAAGTTACGGCAAATTAAAGAAATTAGAAGATTTCAATTTTTCTTCAATATTAACAAATGAAGCATGACAAGTAAAATTTAGAATGCAGGTTTTTCGATTTCTCTTTATTTTGAAGGTCCCAGATGGCCAGCCAAATGAATTTGATGGTAGATTTGTTACGAAACCCTCATGCCAAGGTATGACCTATGGTCGGTGTCGAGGCACTCGAATAAGTAAAAGAATCACGACGTTTTAATTACCCCATCCACGGTTTTTCGATTTTTCTTTATTTTGAAGGTCCCAGACGGCCAGCCAAATGAATTTGATGGTTGGTTTGGTAACAAAAGGCAAAAAAGTATCTATGGTCCGTGCCGAGACACTCGAATAAATAAGTAAATCACGACGCTTTAATTGCATCATCCACGATTTTTCGATTTTTATTACTTTCGAGAGTCGTGAAATGAATTTGATGGTTGATTTGTACGAGAGTATCATGCTAAAATATTGTCTGTGGTCGGTGTCCAGGCACTTGGATAAATTAGGGAATCACGACGTTTTAATTATCCCATCCACGATTCTTATTACTTTTGAAGGTCGTAAACGGCCAGCCAAATAAATTTGATGATTGGTAGGGTACGAGACCATCATGCCAAAATACGACCTATGGTCGTTGTCGAGGCACTCGAATAATGAAGAGAATTACAACGTTTTAATTACCCGATCCGCGGTTTTTCGATTTTACTTTATTCTGAAGGCCACAAACGACCAGCCAATTAAATTTCATTGTTAGATATATAAAATAGCTTCCACCAGAGAGAAATCGGTTAATATATTGTGGGTTGTAGAACATTTATTGCAAAATTCATAAGAAAACCACTATCGTATATGTTATATTGGAATTACTACTTCATTCCATCTTTCGTTGTGATAGCAGTGTGGCTGGAAAAGTGTGGATAACTTCACGCAACCGTAATTGGCCTAATATTATAATTTATCAATAACCTCTCAAACAAATGGAACTGAATCAAGTTACTACCGAACTTATAACTAAATCACAGAGCAGTTAAAGGAAAGAAATCTGTATGTGAGAATAATGACGTAGGGTACTAACGTTTAACAACTACTACTACAGCCATTAATTGCAGATACAAACCTATTTCTATTTTAATATATTTTTGGGAGTAGTTTCTGGGAGCTATAGCTTATCGTTTAGCAAATTGTTTCAAGAGCTTTCAATTATTTTTAGATTTACACAGGGCTCTTTTACTGAGATTGCAACCATTTACATTGTACAACTTGTTAACAATTTACTTAATAGAAAACTGAAAATGGCTGGACTTGCGATTATTATTTATTATTGACTTATTGATTCGACAAATGTTTGAAATTATATTTTCTAGGCAGAAAGGTACGAATTAAACTGGATTAAACATTGTCAGAATAAGGAGTATGTTTAAATATTACGGCTTTCTACAATATTTATAAATAACATAGCCCACAAAAATTTGGTTTTTTCAGTCTGGGGTTAGACCATGTTTACTACATGTTTTTGGGGTTGCTGAATTTGAATCTGGGGTCAACAAATTTCAACACTTCAGGGTATCACTATAGCCACTATCTCTTAACCCAATATCCCCAAAACCCTATTGCCCAATAACCCAAAAAAAAAACCATAGGCTAAACAATTCAACACTGTAGCATTTTGACTCAACCCATACACTAAAAGCCAATCGATTAAACTCCATAACTACACAAACCGCTAACCCCGTAATGCCTTCACCACCTAATGTAATAACCTTGAAAAACACCGTAAGTGAAGCAATTAAATACTAAAACATTATAATCTAGGCTATAAACTAAAAACCTAATCAGTCAAGCTCATAATCGCATTGCCCCATAAAACAAACTATGTACCGGATGAATGAAATTAATAAATTTCTTTAAAAGTCGTGTGAGCGTTAACTATGTTTTCGAGCAAAATCTTTTAAGAAACATGTATGATCCGGAATGGAATCTGGGACTGCAATACCAATTTTCCGAGATACAACTACAAATGGTAGGTGAATAGAGCGAGAAAGCCTTACTTGCAGAATCATAAGGTTGTTCAGATTAGTTTCAATGAAATGAGTTGAAGAAATCCAAAGTCTATAACATACTGCCATAATACAAATTGAGACCGTAATCAATTACAGGGTTATGGGATTACGGCGTTACAGGGTTATGGAATTATAGGTTAATACATTTAAAGGTTTAAGAGTTATAGGGTTTAACTGATAAATTTTTTAGTTTACGACTTAAGTAAAACGTTAGACTGCTAAATACCTTAGATTATGGGATTTTTGGGGCTATGCCGAAACCCTAACGTGATGGGGTTTTTCGGGTCTCGGATTCGATTTAGCGACCTCAGAACCAGATAGTAAGCATGTTCTGACCCCCAGACTCAAGACTTTCTTTTTGTCTGGCTGGGAAATGGTTCACTTAATTTAGACTTCGTGAAAGTTTTTTCGGATACAAGTTATTACAAAATTTCTTTGTTCGTAAGGGTGCCGCTAATGCAGGTAGTAATTTTCATAGTCATTACACTAGAAACTAAAGCAACTTAATTATTATTACTGACATTTCTCAACGGTATAAAATTCTTACCGCATACTAGATGCAACAAAGAACGCTAAAAACGTATATTTCCGCAGATTTAAAAAATTCAAACAACTAGGGTCGATTATACGTTGGACATGTTCTTTCACGACCGCACTAGTTGTTATTCTTATGTTATGCAGGGTGCGGCACATAAAGTTTTACAGAGCAATAGCACTCAAACGATTAATCATATGCGGGCACCAGGCAAATGGAAAGAGAGAGTGGAATTAGTCGGCGATCTGTATTAAGAATATTACATCAACACGTCACTGCATCAGGATTTGTACGGTAATGATTTCCAAAATCGCGTCAATTTCTGTAACTGGATTCGTCGAAAAATGCACACGGATGTTTCATTTTTGAGTCATGTGCTTTTTCTGACGAAGCTAACTTCACAAATACGGGAAATATGAATAGACATAACATGCATTACTGTGCAAATGCGAATCCTCGGCGAGAACTGTATGATATCAACATCCGTGGTCCGTTAATTTTTGGGCCGGCATTGTCGGCGATCACTTCATTGGTCCACATTTTTTTGAAGGTCACTTAAGTGGGCAAGTTTACGCAAACTTTCTGCAAAACGTACTGCCCGAATTACTGGAAGACGTGCCCTTGCTAGTTCGCAGAAACATGTGGATGCAACACGACGGTGCACCATCCCATTATGCTCTATGTGCAAGACAAGTGATGAATGAGATTTTTGGTGAAAAATGGATAGGACGAGGCTCTACTGTTGCTTGGCCACCTCGCTCGCCAGATCTAACACTAATGGATTACTTTTTCTGGGGTTTTGTTACACCACAAATGTTGGCTAACGTTAGTCATTTCCTCATAGAATTAACCACTGCTTACAAGCAGAGGGTGGTCACTTCGAGCATCTTCTGTAGGTAGACTCAAACCTAAGTTAGTGGCTCCTTTGATGCTGATTATTTCGATATTTTTCGATTTTTCGACTATTTTCATACTTTGCGTAACTAGAATGACCTTGTGTTGTAGATCACTGAATTCGTCTTAAAATCTGTAATAACGTTATTGAAAAGAAAATCCATGGTTGTATTTAAAAAATTGGAGTTGACATTGACGTAGCTTCTACACCTACACTGATAAAAAAACTGGGTGAGCCAGTATGACCGCCTTCCCGAACACTGAAACTTTTGTCTGAAATATTTTTCGATATGATTAATAGTTTGAGTGCTATTGCTCTGTAATACTTTATGTGCCCCACCCTGTATATAAACCGTGATGTTATGTATTTGTATTTGTTCTATACTATTTCCTAACTAGCTAGTAATACGAGACAGTTATTTTAATATTTGCGACAACTCTTGTATACTGTTAACAGTTTGCATATTGTTATTAGTATATAATAATAATAATATAAGTTGTGTAGGCTCAACTGCCATTTTTGTGAATAGACGAGGCTGTATGTTTTAACATATCTTACTTCGTAGTCGAAAGTTTAGTCCAACACTGCAAACCAATTTTTAGACTAAAACCAAAAATGTAGCCGTATTGAAAACACTATCATATTTAACCAAATATTTTTGCACAATTGTTTTTTCTAACAAATATATCTAGTTCATGATTTTTAACTCGTCTAGACTTTAAGACTCTAAAAAAAAATTTAACATTTTTATTGATTGCGTTTGTGTGACAGTGTTTCGAACATGTGGAAATCCAATTGACCCGAGAACTTAATAAAATGGATTATTCTGTATATGTATAGTGTACTTTCGTCATTCAAATTAAGAATATTATTTTAAAGCCGTCCAGTGCAATGCTTGCAATGAAATAAAATAGAATCATCCCAAATCATCATTATAAAATCACTTAGTGGAATGTCAATTTTAAATTTTCGGATCTGTTAACAGCTTGGAAAAGTGTTTTCTAAAGTTAGCTGTCGAATTCAAGTAACTAAATGGAAATGAAGTAGATGAATGAGTAATTAGTTAATATGCTATTCGCAATAAGACAATGCGTCAGAGATCTTCTGTTGCATCCAGAATACACAGTCATAACCTGGAAAATAGCAACTCCGTATACAAAGTTTCACAAGGCTTCTGGCTTTTTGACCTCAATCAGTGTTAATGAATTCGAGTGATTAAATAGAAATGAAATAGACGAGTGAGTAATTAATGTACATAATATTCACAGTTCGAGAATGCAACACACATCTTCTGTTACATCCAGAATAGAAAATCATAAACTACAAAATAGCATCTCAGTTACGAAGTTTCACGATGCCTCTGTCTTTATAGACTACAAACAGTATTAGGCTCGGTGCACACTTGCCGCAAAAGTTATCGGGACGCTGCGTCATTTAAATCTGCGTCTGATCACCATTCCAATTTACACTTTCGCGGTGATAGACCTCAGCGTCAGTCTCTTAATTGGTACCAACCGAAATGAATCGTGTACGCGCCCAAAAATTGAAAGAGAAAGTTGTTTTTGCGTACTTAGTATAGAAGTACGTAAATCGTGAAAATGAAATTAGAAAAAGGAAGTACTGGATTCATCCATACAATAGCGAGAGATACTTGAATGGAGCTTTTAATGTTTGCTTGACAGATCTCAGGGAAGACGATGACAAGTTTTTTAATTATATTGGAATGTCAAACTTCCTCGATGAAATGTTCGACATCCACATTTTCATCAGACATGGTGTAGACATCACAAGTTCGATAGGAGGTATGACGCTGCGGCTCATGTGCACTCTCCTACACACAAATGTATATAGAAATGTGACGCACGTCTTACAGGTTCCTGCGGCAACATCGATAACTATCTCGGCGTCAGATAAAGACTCTTTCCAACAATACCATTCGAACTAATTCCAGAATCCGTTCATAACTGCAAAGTGCGCAAGCGCAATTTCTCTACCAGTTCAGAACTAATTCTAAATAAGAGTTCGTTGGAACACAAATTAGAACTTACACTCAGCTGTTTCAAATATTGGCGGATAGTTTAACCTAAACAATAAGGTATCAACATTGCAGGTAATTATTATTTTGAGACTTCTGCATAATTAATAACTAAAACCTGCGAATACATGAATGTTGTACACCACCTAAAAAATTTTCATTTTTTACACGAGTTTTTCCTATTAACACGTTAATAATTCTAATAACATCTGAGTCAAAGTAAATCTTATCGTCCTCAAAATCGCTCATTTTAGTATTTATTTTAAAAACAAAACTTCAAATCTGACAGTACAAGTATCGACAAAATATCGACATACGCATGTCGATTCTAGTAGTTCCTACTCAAGTACTGGTTTGACCGTTCTTGAATTCGTTCTGGTACCAGTTCGTAATCTGTAGGAATAGTGATTTTTCTATCCCGATTCCAGTTCTGTACTTGTTCGAATATGCATTTAATTTTGCGCATGCGCTGGCTAATTCTGAACTGGTTCTAAGCGTTGTTGGAAAGAACCTTAAGTATCAGCGTTACGTGTGAATTCCCATATGAGTTGCTATGCATTTCTTCTTATGCGATTGGGAATGACGCAGCGTCCCGATAGCTTTTGCAGCAAGTGTGCACCGAGCCTTAACTATGCGCAACGACGCCCTATAAAGGTTGTTATGAGTGAAAATAAATTCATCAATGCTTTCCTACTTGCGCATGAAAATCCTTATTTGGAAATCCGAGATATTAGTAGTCAAGTGGAAATTTTAAAAATTGTAGTTAATGGAAAATCGAAATCATATTATTACACGTCAGATTTCTTGTAAGACCATGAAAAGAAACTTTAGCGAAGAGCAAATTTTGAAATTGTGTATTATTTAGTGGTGAAGCTACATTTAGAAGAGCGATAATTATAACTATACGTAATATATTGCATTGTTGCACAATAAGAATACACAATAGCTGAGATTGGTAGATATTCGGGATCTAAGCAAGATCTTGCAAAAAGAACGCAGAGAATTTTTGACGAGGCGAATTTGTTAATAGAATGAGAAATTTGTGGTTCCAGCAGGATAGGACACCTGTTATTCCCCGTAGATCTTTGCGCTAATTTCTTAACAATTTGGAGAATAATACATAGCTTGCACTGGACTTACATGTTTCACGGAAAACCTAGATCATAGAAAAAAAAAATTGTTACACAAGATTGTTTCCTATAAAACAATTTTTTTAAATATATCAATGATTTCAAAAACATTTTATCCATGTTTTTAGAAATTAACTTATAGTGCTTACAATACTTTCTACTAAATTTTTGATTGTGGTTCTCCAAATTAGCAACATATACGGTGTTGTCCTAACCAAAAAATAATAAATATCAGCGTACTAAAATAAGAGTCTATTAACTGTGTTGAAAGTGCATGAACTTCTCTCTGCTTTGCGTTTTGCTATTTACTTTTGAATTCAAAATTTCTATACTTGTATGTGATTATCAGAGAGCGGACTTACGCCGGCCGTTTTCGTTCCCGCAGTAGTGGGAGATGCATCGATACAGTAACACATTCATAGCGTACATAAAAGTCACGCGGCATCGCTATCAATACCAACTTGTTCTACTGGAGCGTATATAAAACTCAATATTCCAGTGGCGCAGAAAACTGATTCAGTGCGATTGATGAGCATAATAAATACATGCACCCGATGCGTATTTGTTTCCGCCTACTATTGCTAGCGAGCGAAACTGTCTAAGCGTCTGACTATATCGAAAACGGCCGGCGTAAGTCCGCTCTCTGGTGATTATTTATGGGAAGAAGAATAAATTTACCGCATTTGACGACTTATTTGAATTGACACTATATGTTACGATTCCATTTTACACATACATAATTGAATAGCTGAACAGTTTCTAGTCCTAATAAAAAAGTGGGTAATCATTATTATGAACATATTTAATTAACGACTTATTGTCTTTATTTGGGTAATGGTATAGAGGCTAGGGACTCGTACCTTATTTGAACGGTGAGTTAATTTTCAAATGCTTTTAGTGAACCGCTTATATTATATATGTACATATGTACTTTATTCTACTCCAGACTGTCTATGTATAGTGTATAGTATACTTACATTCCCATACAAGTGGTTTTTGTGTGTAAGTGATATATAATTAATTGAAGAGATTAAAAAGGGTTACGAACATAAAAACCTTACTCACTTAAGCACGATTCAATTAAAACATTCCCTGTTTCTAAGCAGGTACATACGTAAGTAAGAAAGTAAGGAAAATGCTTTATGGCTTTTGATAACATTTATTAGTAAGTACTGACACATTTTCTGTTTCTATTCTTCACGCTTATATCAAAGGACTAATTTCTACTGTACACAGTAGAAAAGAAAATTAACACCTAAATTTTTACAATAGGTCACTATTGCAATAATTTTATGAGGTCTAAAAATTTTAATACAAGTGATGGATTATTTTAGTTTTTGGAAAATTTGCTTTAATATTCGTCAATTTCTTTAATATTTGCCAAATTAATATTTTTACCAAGGAACATTAATTTCGCCTTACCTCCTTGTAGTTATTTTGAAAACTAATCCAACATTAACTTAAGGCGGAGTCGAAAAAGGCGTTGCATAGTCAGCTAATTTAATTTAGCTGTTAATTAATTTTTCTTTACCCTGGTACGTAAATAATTTAGCTATTTTCTTATTACCTTTGATGTTTCCACATTTTAATGATGTTGTCTTCATATGAAATCACACTGCGAGAAAAATAGACAAATTACAAAAACGTTATTTTCTTAGGGAGAAAAAAATTACACATTGATTAGTGCAGAGAAAACCATTTACAGTGTTTCAGAAACGGTTTATCATACAGCTTTGGGAAAAAATATCACTAACTAACGTGGACACGAAAAACTCTGGAAATTATTCAGAGAATCGTAAGATTATCACTGGATGGCGCAACTGAACACCAAAAATTGAAACTTATTTTAAACAAAATTTTGCAAATTAAGTTTTATCACAAATATGAAAATCAGAATTTTCTGAAAATTTCGCATACCTACAACTGACCTACAATTTCGTCAAAACTAGACTCAGTAAATGTATATAAATAAGACAAACAAATTTTGCTTTGAATTACTACATAAGTATGAAAGGGAGAGGCTAACGATCAGGATAAGTCTATACACGGTCAAGTAGACGTATGTATTAACGTGGGGCATACATTTAAAATACCTAATACCAGAAGTGGTGTACGAGATGGTGTACATGATGAAGGTGATTATGTACTTGAAACACAGTCAACTGAGAATATTACCTTAAACGATATTATGGGTGTTTTAGCTCAACTGACTCATAGTATACAAATATGTATTAGTTGGTAATAACGTTACAAAACAAACTACTCATCAAGAACGTTTAGTAAATCAAAATTGTTGTCAAACTAATGACGTTCCTTGTCAAAACCAAAGTTTAAATCAAAATTTGAATCAATTTAAAATTAAAGATTTAGTTTCAAAGTTCTCAGGCAAAGACAGTAACCCTGTTGAATACATAAATGCTCTCAAAAAAGTAATCAGTCCAGATATGCATATAAATTTCTTACATAATGTGCTACGTACTTCGCTTACCGGTGACGCAGCAACATGGTATAGTATCATAGATGAAACTTTTTCAACTTTTGATCAGTTTGAGGAGTTATTCATGAATAAGTACTGGGGTGAATAGATTCAGAGTAAAATCAGGCTTGATTTGTTCAACGGTAAATATACTTATTTTAAACATTTAAGTAGAGAAACATATTTTACACAAAAGTACGCAATTGCACAACATTTAACGCCTAAATTAATTGAGAAAGATTTAATTAATTTGTTCAGCAAGCATTTTTGTTTCGATATTGTTAAGAACTCACGTTTACAAAATATTCAGACATACGCTGATTTTTGTGAGCTCTTGCGCACTTTTGACGATCTAGATGATTTTGAAGGAAGCGAAGTTGCTAGTTTGAATAATCAACATCAGAACAGAAACAATCGTGATCAGATTTCTAGTTATAATTTTCATGGCAGTTTCAATAGAAACAGAAATAATTTTAAGCCATAAAATAATCAAAATTATAACCAAAAGTACAATTTCAGTAACACTTCGAATTATAGAAACACACATTTTAATGGCAATAGGAGGGAAGATAATAATGGTAATAGTTATGCGAATAATCATACTGGATATAAACAAACAAGGGTGCAACAGATACGACAACGGCAAGAAGAGCAATATTACTCACAACCGGAACAGCAACTCGAACAACAACCACGATTCGCAAGACAACAAGAGCAGAAGCGATTATCAGATCAACAGCCATTACAACGAAACGATTATGTAGATAATGGTAATTTCTACTTTGGCACATTTTTTATAAATAATTGTCAAAATTTGTGTGAAAACAGAAGGGGCAAAAGATTGCATTACGAGAATCCGTCAACGCTATTTGGAATTAAAGCCGTTAAAGGACAACAACATAATGAAATCGTTGGCTATCAAAAACTTCCATTTTTTAAAGTTAAAATTGGAAATATTTATTTGGATTGTTTACTAGATACCGGATCTGAAACGAATTTAATATCGAAAAGATTTGTTAATCAGCATATCGATTATTTTAGGAATAAAATTATTAACGTTAACAGTACAGATGTTCGTTCTGGCACTGATAAAATTATCGGCAAGGTGAATTCTTGCATTGCTCACACGATTGGTATTAGCAATTACGATTATGAATGTAACTTTTATATTTTACCTGGTTTAAAGTATGATGGAATTTTGGGCATGGAATTTATAAGCAGATATTATGCTCTTATTGATTGCGACAATAATTACACTGTAATAAATGGTAATAGTATACCTTTTATAAAGAATGTCACTGCAGAAGAGGAAAGAAAGGTAGAGAATGTAATTTTGAATAATATGAAGGTAGTAGAAGAAAATGATTTAATTAAAGATGATGGAAGTATTAGTAATGGTATTGCATGTCAAGATAATAGACAAAGTTTCTTGAAAGAAATAGATTGTAGTGATGAGAATAAAGAATATGTTAGTGATTTAATGAACAGTTATATTGAATTGATTGATGAATCATCTTCTGTAGCGAGTAAAGAGTTTGAACATAGGTTGAAAGTTGATGATGCATACCCGTTTAATTGTCGTAACTATCCAACTCCGCAAGCCTATAGGAATGGTGTTCAAGCTGAAATTAGGAGCATGCTTAAGAATGGTATTATTGCAAGAAGGAAAACAAATTACATAAATTCGGTGGTAGTAGTTAAAAAAAGGACGATTCATTAAGATTATGTTTGGATGCAAGAATGTTAAATAAAATTACATGTAGAGAATATGAAACACCAGAACCTGTTCAATCATTACTAAGCAGATGTTACAATAAAAATATTTTTGCAAAGTTAGATCTTAAGCATTCTTTTTGGTTATTACCGTTACATGAAGATAGTAGAAAATACTGTGGGTTCTCTATTGACGGCACCACATACGTATTTTGTGTAGTTCCGTTTAGTCTTCATACAAGTAGTTCGGCTTTGGTAAACTGTATGAAACATATTTTATATACTTACCAAAATTTTTGTTGTCATTATATTGACGATATTCTGATATTTTCGAATAATATTCAAGACCACAAAGAACATTTAAAACTAGTAATTGGTAAATCACATGAAGTAGGTATGAAACTAAGTATTAAAAAATGTCAATTCTTTAAACAAAGTGTTACTTTCTTGGGACATATTGTAGAAAAAGAGGGAATTACTTTACAGAAATCAAGTTTGGATGTTTTGAAAAATTTTCCATCACCAGTAAATTGAGAGGATTCTTGGGATTATTAAATTATTACCAGAAGTTTATACCAAACTTGGAGAAATGTTTACCGTTATTTAATCTTTTGAAGAAAGGTACAAAATTTAAATGGAGAGATGAACATCAGAAGGCATTTGAATCGGTTAAAAATTGTTTTTATAATAATTTACTGTTGATTCACCCTGATTTTTCTAGTCAGTTTAACTTACGTACTGATGCTTCTAACTATGCTATAGCTGGTGTTTTAGTACAATCACGCAATAATGGACAATTACCAATTTCTTTTGTATCTAGGAAATTATCTGCAACTGAAATTAACTATTCTATCTGTGAAAAGGAAGCTTTGGCGCTGGTGTATTCTATAAATAAATTTAAGTATTTTTTAAAAAGCAGATATTTTATTGCCGAGACTGATAGCAGTGCTATCAACGATTTTAAAAACAAGAATTTATGGAAACAACAAGATTTACAGGTGGCAGTTGGGAATACAGCAATATAACTTCGATATACGTTATTTACTGTCAAAACAAAATTTAGTAGCTGTCGTTTTTTCAGAATGTACGACAATAATAAAAATAGCTTATCTTTTTCTTTAAATTTGTGTTACGCAACATTAATGATATTATGTATTCCAAAGAAATGGTTGTGACTGCACAACTGAGGAGAGGAGCTGCAGATAATCAAAGAAAATGTTAAACAGTTACAAGAATTACGTAATTAAATAAGATATAC
The DNA here is from genome assembly GCA_023690525.1 of Holotrichia oblita. NCBI lineage: Eukaryota > Metazoa > Arthropoda > Insecta > Coleoptera > Scarabaeidae > Holotrichia > Holotrichia oblita. The sequence goes on from CM043017.1 coordinate 70,126,372, forward strand.
TAATCAAGATTTTAAAAACAAAAGACTTAATTGTGCTACCTAAGCATATGCTTTAATAGTACTCAGAAAGAATGAAAGATATGGACATCCTGGTTTAAAAAGGTTATATTTACTTTTTCGTGAAAATTTTTATTAGAAAAAAGATTGGGAATTAGCAAAATTTTTAGTTAATTCTTGTGACGTTAGCATTATGAACAAAATTAAAACTAATATACCTTTTTATCCTTCTAAGCCTATTATATCAAATTATACTCTTGATTTAGTATCAATGGATTTTGTACAGAATATTTTACCGGTCGATGGATTTAGAAACGTATTAGTGATTGTTGATAATTTTACCAAATTTGTAAAATTTTATCCAACAAAACGTTGTACTTTGAATGGGGTTATTAGATACTTATCATCATATTTCAGATTGATTGGTGTGCCTAAAAGAATTATTTTGGATCGAGCAACATATTTCAACAATATTAAAATGATAACCTATCTGCAAAGAAAGGGTATTTCACCTGTATTTATTCCTATTCGACACCCCATGTGTAATATTTCGGAAATATATATTTAAAGGTTGCTACAGTACTTACGAATATTTACATCAAATGAACAATCGTTATATGGTTAAAGTATTTACCTTTAGTTGAAGAGATAATTAATAACTTGCCGAATACGCAGACAGAAATTTCTCCAATTACATTTTACACTGGCATATTACCACCTAGACCTTGGTCATCTGTTCATACCCATGTAGATATTCAAAAACTTATAAATTTTACTAAAAATAAATTGAATAAAGTACATGCTACATTTATTAAGAAACAAAATAAACAAAAAAGTAAACGTGTTAGTTATGTTGTCGGACAATTGGTTGTCATTAAAGCACTGCGTTTTTCTGACCATAATAAAGAAATTAATAAAAAATCGAGTTCTCTCATGGAAGGACCATTTGAAATTCATAGGGTTATTGGAAATAAAACTTATTTATTAAAATATCCAGATTCTCCTAAAATAAGAGGGCTATTCTCCGTTGATTCGTTATATCCATATAAAAATAAATTGTTATAATTTTAATTTGGACATTTAATTCTTCCTTAATTAATATATGTTTTTTATATAAAAATGCAAATTAGAAATATTAAATTTCTAATTTCCATTTTTAGCGGGGTATTTATTATACTGTATTATATTAATATTATCTGTTTAATTGGTTGTTGAGATTTCTTGATAGGGGGAAATATAAGTGACATTAAGAACGTCAGTTATCATAATTTAGAAGGACATTAAATTTTTGTAAAAAAAAATCAAGTATGAAAAAAAAAAAGATGAGTGGGGGATGACAGAAAAGAAAATGACAGTTTTGTTAAGAATTTTTCTTTCTTAAATAAAAGTTTGAAATTAAGAAAAGAAAATAAGAAAGAAACAGTAAGAGAAAAAAAAAGAACAAAGAAACACAGAAGAGGAAACAAACAGTAAGAGGGAAAGAAAAGAAGAACAAAGAAACACGGAAGAGGAAACGAACAGTAAGAGGGAAAGAAAAGAAGAACAAAGAAACACAGAAGGGGAAACAAACAGTAAGAGGGAAAGAAAAGAAGCAAAAAGTGTGTGTTATATTTATAATAACAAAGTGAGGTTAGTGTTATTGTGTATTTCCTTTAATCAATTTAAAAATATAAATTTGATTAGATATTTAATTTATTAATAAAATATAGTAGACCCCTGCCCCTGAGATATTAAATAACATAACAGTATGTAGAATTTGTCTTTAGGTTCGGTAGTAACAGTCGACTTTGGGAACAGAACGAGATAAAGAATCAGACACCACAGGTAACTTGCCTTTACTATGAATGATCGTGAAATCATACTGTTGGAGCAGCAGACCCTAACGAACGAGACGACCTGTGGGAGAGTTAAGCATGTTCAGCCAACACAGCGAGTAATGATCGGTAATCACTGCGAAATGCATACATTCAGTATGTGGACGGAGCTTCTCAATAGTTCACAAAACAGGTGAACACTCTTTCTCCATAGTCGAAAATTTACGTTCTCCGGATGTACTAAATTCGGCTATGGTAACTTCTTACCTGTCGATAGTCTGAGACGATAGGACTCCTAATCCTATAATAATAATAATAAAGACTCTTTATTTTCTTAATACAAATGCATAAAAAATAGAAGATATAATAAACAACCAAAATGCAGGTTATGATAACTTAAGATGAAAACTTAAGATTAAGCAAATTTCAAGGAGAGGTTCATGTTTGCAAAGAGATGCAAACTATGTTCTACCACCTAAAACCTTGATAATAGGTAAAAAAAGTAATTTATGCCTAAATCTATGCCAAAATTTAATAAGATCCGCAATTGACTCGTAGTTGCGTCTCAAACGAAATGATAAAAAAGAAAACTGTGAATAATAATACAAAGTAAAATAAGTAAATAATGTATATAAAATTTAAAAATAAATTATTGCTCAGTAAGCATAACATTACGGAGAAGGCGAGTAAACCGGCGTGGATGCAATCTTTTTAGCGTCTGGCAGGGAATTGTAAATTTCACAGATGTTATAGCTAAATGATCGTTCATATAAGGATGTCCTGTAAGCAGGCGGCGTCAATAGTCCCTTAAATCGAACATTAATGTTATGTACATCTGTACGAAACGTTATTTTATCATACAGGTATGTAGGCTGTTTCTCGGTGATAATTGTATGAAACATGGTTGAAGTGTAGAGAAAGCGACGATACTTCATATTTAACCAGTTAAGTTCTTTAAGTTTATGAGAAATGCACTAATACATACATGAATTTTGCAGTTTCTGTATTCGATACTGGGTCTCAACATCTAAGCTGCTATAAAACAGAGGAACACAATAAGTAAACTGACTAAACACAATTGATTCACATAACACAGTTTTGGTTTTTACATCTATACTATGCCGATGGGGGAATAATCCCTTAAGCCCAATATATGTAAGCCCGCGATATACAAGACGCAATATGAGTACGAAATCTAAAAGTGTTATCCATCATCATACCTAATTTTTTTTTGCTGTTACAAATCGAAACGGGAACGTCATTAACTAGTATACGTAATTTATTTTTGATCTGGTTAACTATCATCTCGTCGCCAAATACGAATACCTTTGTCTTAAGGGAATTTAAATTCAACGCGTATTTTAAAGAAAAATTATAAATTTTGTCTGTCATTATTAATATGATGCATTGCAGTTTCCCATTCGGATGGAGTAAACGAGTGATACAGTTGAATATCGTCGGCATACATATGCATGGAGCAATGATCAATATTTCTATAAAATGAAGAGGCGTAAATCGCAAAGAGAACGGCAACAGCAGTTGAAATGTCGTTACCCACTCTAACACTTTGCAGTCTATTTGATAAGTAACTTTTAATTAGGTTAGTTGAACTGACAGAGAAACCGATATATCCAAGTAGGTATGTGACAGAAGAGTCAGTGGTCAATTGTATCGAAAGCTTTGCTATAGTCAAGCAAAATGAGGACCGCTATAAGTTTTTTATCGCAAGCTTGCAATATATCATCATTCACCTTTAGCAATGCTGTACAGCAGCTATGATGGGGACAAAATCCAGACTGCACAAAGGCAATATATTACGATTTAATAAATAATCATTAATTTGCATAGCCATAACTCTTTTAAGCACTTTAGATAAAGTAGGTAATATAGGTACTGATCGGTCGCAAATCATTAAATGATTCGGTTCATTGGGAATAGGAGTCACAAGAGGGCATTTCCAGTGGCTGGGAAAAACACCGTTAATTATGCGAGAGTTAATTATATTAGTAATGTAGGGAAATATAGTGGGACAGCACATTTGTAGCATCCTTATGCTAAGGCCGTCGCTACCCACAGATGATGAAGTGATGTCGGCAATTATAGCAGCCACAACCGAGACATCGACTGTTACAAAATTAAAACTATGACCGGTATCATTAAGTGTAATAATCGAAGCTGTCTTTAGTACAGTGTACCCGTGGTATGCTATCTATGAAGAAATTATTTATTTGCTTTACGTTAGCTTAGCTTATTACTGGAAATTATATTTAGAGATCAAAACTTTTTCCACAGAATACCACCGTTGCAACTCCTTGCAACAAAATCAAAGTAAGCTCGTTTTTCTCTCCTTATAGCAGAGGTTGTATAATTCGCTAGACTTCGCTTTATCTCAGGCACATTAATAGCTTAATATTACATTATATTATATATATATTATATTATATACATGGTCGCGTAAATCGTGCAGTTTTAACCAGCGCGAAAAGATCAAAAAGTTTTAATAAGCTGTCGCTAAGAAAATCAACTTTGTCGTCGACATCGTGTATAGCACAAATGCGCCACAAGGGAAGTGCTTGTAGACAGCTAGTAAAAGCATCAGAGTTCACTTTACTTAAATCTCTATAGAATGTAGCAGGTACCTGGGCAACACGACGCTCAAAGTTAATCGCACAGGTTATCAGGTCGTGATCTGTGAAATCGTATTTATAAATGCTTGTGCTACTTATTGCCAAAACATCTGACACAATAATTAAGTCCAACAGTGACGTTAATCTTGTTGGTTCGGTTACAATTTATTCTAAGGACAAAGAATCCAGCAGTAGTTGAAGATTACTGCTGGCAGTAGAACATCTTAATAGATCAATGTTTAAATCGTCTAGGCAAATTAGTATATCAGATATAAACGCGTTAGATACAAGGAATTCTCTAGTTTATCTAGCAAAAAATTATAATCTTGGCGATGGGGACGATAAACGACACCAAACACCAAGGATTTACTATTGACTTTAATCGAAAACCTAATTTGTTCAATATCCACACTGCTACCAATGATCCTATAAGCAAAACAATTCCGCACGTATGCACCCACACCGCCGCCACGAGCATCCCCATCGACGTGTATAAATTTATATCCATCGATACTAAAGTCAACATCCCTAATATCGCCACCCAGCCACGTCTCCGATAATGCAAGCACAATATAATTATTTCAATAGAATACATCCCTAATACTGTTTAATTTAGGCAGCAATGATCTTACGTTCATATGAGCAGCTTTTGTAAATTTGATCATACTATTGATTAAACTATACAAGTATACTTAAAACACCAAATATGTAGAATATTGCAGGCATTTTATGACAGCATAAAAATAAGTAATACTTTAAGATACATTCAAAAATATATTTCTCTCCGTTTAAGACATCTCAAAAGTAACAAAAGAAAAACAAAAACTATTAAAGTTTTATGTCACTGGCATTTATCTGGAGAGTGAATTCATGCTGGAAATCTGGACATACCAAAATTGGTGACGATGCTAAATGCTCACGCAATGTGTTCCAAGCCTCATCACAAGCTCGAGTCCAGCGGAATGGATATTTTTTCGTAAAAGATCAGTAAGAAGTGAGACAACGGAGGAGAAGTTTGACACAAAACGGCGATACTAAGAACCCCCGGCGTACTTCAGAAACAGTCATAGGCTTTGGAATTTCCAAGATCGCTCTAACTTTGTCTGGATATACGATATGATCACGTTGGTTAACAACATAACCAAGATATCTAAATTCTTCACGACAGAACTGACATTTTTCTTTACATAACCACGGCAGCCTTAACGTAACCACGCAAATGACGATCGTCTAGTGTACGGTATGACAGTGCGGTTGGACAGTTAGACGCGATGACTCCTGTCTTGCCGCAACAGTAATCAATCTGATTACAGCTCCAACATTTGATACCAGAGGCGCGAAAGTGTGAAACCTCTGATACTTGAGTATCCACAACTCGGGCACAAGAGTTCGCGTAGGGGAGACGGAACAAAAGCCTCTGCTGAAGCTTTACGCGCTTCCAATTGTTTCCATATTTAAGCGACTCACGTCTTAATTTTAACCTGCCCAAACTGTGTTTGGTAACAAGGCAACAGGTTTTTCAACACGATTCCTAACTGAGTTGGTTCAGAGCCGAAACTGATAACCGCAAAAACAAATTGCACGTGATCCGAAACGTATATGCCAATGGACTTAGATGAAACTTGAGTTCGACGTTTAATTTCTCAGACAGTTTGTCGCTATAATCAGGGATTTGAAACTCCTCACATAATACTTCTGACAATTCCTACCATCGGAATACAAAGAACGATTGGCACGAAACCAGATAAGTGAAGGACCGTAAGACAAATCAACGGAGTTACGCAAAACCTTTAATTCATAGACTCGTTCAAGAAAGGCACTGACAAATATCTCTTTCGCAGAACTGTCGCAAACAGAAAAATATGTCTTTAATAATACAATCTTTCAAAAAAAAAATTCTTGGTAGCAGTAGCAAACAATAATTTATTTCTCAAAAACTGAGATACTCTTACTAAGAATTCAAATTTCTTCAACAAAGAAAATCAATATTATGTTATTACATGTTCATATCAATGTATTTAAGTTAAAAATAGTTACATCAATTAAAACGTCACTCTCTCTTCGAGTCAGTTTGTTGTAATTTTATGAAAATTGTTATTTTCTTTTGCCAAATTCAACGCATTACATCCTTTCTTTCTTTCTACTCAATATGCAATTTCTTAAATTCCTCAAGATATTTTTTGGGTTGAAATATTAAACTTGTAATTGTAATTTACTCCATTACTGGACTGCTTTCTTAATGTGTAAGAAATAATTGAGGCGTCTAAATGCAAAGTGCGTTAAGTCCTATAAAACGAGTTTTGAGATAAATGACAAAAATCGTTCGCTGAACTATGAAATCATTTTATGTTCTAAAATGTTGTTAGTTTATATATGTTTAGAAAGTGGAAAGCAGACCTCAGTTGGTTTTACTGTTTATTGAGATGGACTTCAACTGATATTACATGTTCATATCAATGTATTTA
>CM043017.1:70133774-70237882 GCA_023690525.1 Holotrichia oblita
TGTCTTCTAAAGTAAACTGAATAAGATAGCAAAACCCTATATTATAATAAAGGTAAGACCTAGAAGAATCGTAAACAGTAAAAATACAGGGTGTTCCATTTAGATAAAGTAGTTTAGCTCAACATGTCTTTATTTGACAACCTGTATAGTTAAAAATATTTTTAGATTATAGCTCAACATGCGCTTCAACTTTTATCTTAATAACATTTTCTCATTTCTCTTATAATACAGAAGTAATTGATCTTCCTCGCACTAATGCCCCATCCTGTGTATGCGAGATTGATAAATCTGTTCTAAATAGCAATCTAACATTTGGCATTTTTTCTATGTATAAATAACCATATACAATAGAATCATATAATACAATTATTAAGTATACATATGTATGTATATGTAGACAGATATATGCATATGTACATACATGTACATATGTGGTACATCTGTATATGCGTAGGTATTTCCGTTGATTTAAAATCATTGCATAAGTAGTTAAAGCATGGCAATTAATTAATTATTAAACGAAATTACCCGTTTTCAAAATAAGGACGATTTAGAGTGATCAAAGACGCGTAATAAGCACGCCGTTGATTGCTATAGTAAATTAGTATCTGCGTATTATATGTATGTATATACTTACCGACGAAAATAAAACATGAAGCGCTATATAAATAATATATATAACGTATGTATGTATATATGTAACATAGATTTTAAAAGGAATCGTAACAGTAACGTGTAATCATGATAATTACATATTAACTTCACCCGTGTCGTTATTAGAGCAATATTTATGGACACCTATCCACAGTCTTTCACAGGTTATTTGCAATTCAACGAAGATAATGCAAGTAGTAAGTAAGAAGGAAGGAAGAAAGAAATAGTACGAGATTCTAATTATCTCTATGTGTACTATAGTATATATATAAGTATATATATCGACACCACCGCAAGCTAACGTCGACCTATCTACTAATAATAATATCTACTATAAATCCTAACTGTGTAACCCCTCTACATTGTTATTAAGGTTTAGGAAATTCCGTAACGGTATCGATTATCTGCTCCACTGTAACAGGAACAGAATGATTATAATAAACGAACACTGGCGTTAATTTTATCGATTTGAAATGGGAATGCGAACGGATAGCCAGCGAGGGGTACCTCCGTACTATGGACCGGGGGGATGAGTCCGAGAGGCGGATTGGCGTCGTACAAGACCAAATCTCGCTCATTAGTACGGTGAGTCATGGGCCACACTTCAGCTAAATTGCTGGATTATCATAATGCTGATCTACAACCGATGTGGAAATGCTACTGTAGCGGCGTTGCCTACTGCTGCTACTGCTTTTGCTTTTAGGTATACATACCTACTACTGCGGCGATGTTGAATTTTCCTCAGCTATCGCCTCTAACTTGTATTAGGCGATTTAAACATAGCAACAACATCATCTTTCGTTTTCGTATTAATAATAGGATATTCGACGACCAACATCAGTGAAAACTGTATTCTTATATGATTTATCGAACAAATATCGATTCTATTTATAATAATTTGTTCCACTATTTACATATGTATACATGTAGTTTATGCAATGATTTTAACAAGACTTGATTCAGATATAAAAAATATATACCTATACATACATATATCGTAGTCGATACAAAAAACATGAGTTTCACAGCATATGAATATTAATCTTGAAAAAACTGTAATCTTCTGTCGAAGTATTTATATTTTTATTTTGTGTCCGGTGCACAACCGTTCCGTTCTTTTTGTTTATTGAAAAAAAAGAAAATAGGATTCGAATTGTTCCGCCCGTTTATCCGTGCTGTGTGTTAGTTCCAAAAGCGTATATATTGGCGCAGAATATCATATAAATATTCATCTGGAGATGAAACCGTGAATCGCTATAACTACAAATAACAGTAAATCTAGAGTCGTTAGGATGAGATGCAGAATAGTAAAAATTGTAAAATTTCCAATAACGGACTGTAGCAATCGACATCACGTTATCCTTCGTTGTCCTAAATATATATATATACATGTATACATAATATATAGGTACCTATGTATTGTATATATATTTAAAAATTTAATTAATAAAATGAAGGCAAAATGGAATAGTTAAGAAGAGGTAGATAAAATTAAGTCAAGTTTAGTTGCGAATAAGATATCTGCTGTAGTTGACTGACGGTCTTCTTCTTCTTCTTCGAAACAGGATAAGATAAAGGTGGTTGTTGTTGTCGTCATCGTATACAGTATCGTGGATGGTATATGGGTGCGGCGAATAGGTTGGGATGCGGGAGCGATGCGTGTGCATAGCGAGAGAAAAGAGAAGGGCGGAATAGAGGTGGTAGTGGTGTGGTGTGTGTGGTGTGGTGCGGCACGGCGGGCCATTAATACGCGGGACCCGATATTGAATGATGTATCATTGCGCCATAAAAAGCCAGGAAATGTGATATGGGAACAGCGAGAGCCGGTACGTACGTACGTGCCAGCTACTGCATCCAGCACACACCTACGTACATATATGTATGTACATGTAGGCAACTCACTCATACACGTACAGTAGAGAAACTAAATTACTGGATTTTTCGAAATGAAAAATAACAAATAGCCCGGCTTACTCCCTCTCCGCTCCTGATGCGGTATGATGGCTATAATTTATATGCCGGCCGGAGCGACCGAGCGAACGAACGGTGTGGTGCGGTGGGCCCGTCCAGAAGCACCCCCATTCCAACGCACACTACCTACCTACCTACATCATACATACTCACTCCTGCAATGAACATTTATTTTCATTTTTATTATCAGGAGATTAAAACTGTTGCAGTATACACGGAGTCATTTGAATATTCCCTCGATCTGGATTTTCTATACCTACCTACCTCTCTCTCTCTCTATATCTATCTATATACACGCATACGTATTACATACATACATGGTATAGTATAGTATACTACACTACAAATACTCGTATTACGTACAGACATACACGACACCGTCCGTCCTATAGATTAGCCATACACGGACGTGTATCTCTCTACACCTACTCGCTACCTATCCCTACCCACCAATACATTCATCCGATGTATTGTGTTATCCACAAAAAAGTCGCTATATTGTGCATACACGACGAATATTTATGTATATATATTACATATATGTATGCTGTATCTATATGTATGTACGGCTCACCACACTTCCGTACGAATATTCCCCAAATATTCTTATGAAAAAAATCTTATCAACAAAACGATATTCTACGATAAATACGTATATAGGCTAATAACTTGAACTACGCAAGTCTATTGAGAGGAGAGGGTGGTGGCGGTTAAAATTAAAGGTATGCATTTTACCATTCTCAATTTTTTATATGACAGGAATGTCAGCGGTCATGTAAAATAATTTACCGAACCATCAAACTTTATCCTAATGGAATACACAATTAATGAAAAAGTGCAAATTGTAAGGTGGTTTTATAATTTGCCATAGTATGTATTTGACATAACCACTGACATTCCTGTCATACAAACAGTTGACAATACTAAAATGGATACATTTTTTTAATTTTACCTCCCACTACCTTCTCCTATCGATAGGTTTTCGTAGTTCAAGTTGTTATCCTGTTGAACAGTTTTAACACTGATAATTTTAGTACCTATTGGAAATTTGAAATTATTATAACTACATATATAACGTATGGTGAATGAAATCCGAACAAATTTAAAATACGCGCGCAAAAATACTGTTGTGACTTTTTTTGAAACGTACAAATTAACGTAGATGGCGTTGTATTTTATAGATATCATCAATCTGTTTGAAGTTTGTAATGACGGGTTTAGTTGTCAAAATGTCACTGAACGAAGCACAACGTCGGCAATTAATAAGTAAATTTTACCAAGATAATCCAAACAAGAAGGAAAATGAAATTTTTCACCACTTTAAAGAAATGGGATTTAAAAAACATTTATATATAATACAATTAAAGTGTTGGAGAGTTCGGGAAGCATAGAAAGAAGAAAAGGTTCTGGGAAAAAATGTGTACTAAGTGACTCCAAAGTTCGTGCTCTCTTGAAAACAGAAACAGTGGGACGAAGTGCTAAAGTTTTAGACAGTTAGGAAGAAAATATGGAGTTGATAAAAATACAATAAAAAAGTATTTACAATTAATGGACATTCAACGTAGGACGAAAAAAATAGCGCCAAAAACTACAGAAAAACAAAAAAAACTATCAAATTAAGACTGCGCAACCTTTCAAACTCTTATTTTGCACGGAATTCGTCGTATATTTGTGTGATGGATGAGTCATATTTTACCGTCGAAGGCAACGAATGGCAACAAAAATATTATTATGAATCTCCTTGTATAAAAGCCCCAGAAAAAAACAAATTTATACATAAAACTAAGTTTCCAGAAAAGGTTCTGTTGTGGCTGGCCATCAGCGAACGTGAGATCAGCAACCCCGTATTTTTTAAAGGTGGCTTGGCGGTGAGCTCGCAGACTTATATACAAAAATGTCTTCCGGTGCTTAAAGAATTCATTAATAAGTATCACTGCAATGATAAAATAATTTTTTGGCCAGATCTGGCGTCTGCACATTACGCTAGATCAACTCTAACCACCTTGGACGAACTGGGAATTGAATATCTACCGAAAGACTGTAACCCACCAAATGTGCCTCAATTGAGACCAATTGAAACTTTTTGGGCTAATCTAAAGAGAAATGTTTATAGAAATGGATATAGGCCAAAAAATATCCATTGTTTGATTGTTAAAATTAAGAAGGAACTAAAAATTATTAACACAAGTGGAATTCTAAAGTCGATGAAGGAAGTGCCTTTAAAAATCCGCAAAGCAAATCGCAACGGAATTGAGACCTTTTTGTAAATTTTATTAGTAGATAAGCTAAGCGACTATCACGCCACTTTAAGCCCGCGGGGCATGCACCGCTAATTACTTTCATTATTATGAAGGTTGTAATTGACGGAATTCCGCTAGGAATGTTGATATTTCGGCCCTGAAATGGTTTCACTCGCATTATGTAGGTAATTATTTTAAAAATTTTGGGAAATTTTACATAATATTTTACTCTAAGTAATTAATGTTCTTATTAAAAAAAAATATTTTACCTTCTAAATACCAAAGCAAATATTCGGAATTTTTGACACTCACAGTTCTACACCATTTTAAATCTAAGAATCTAAGAAATACATTATACATGGATACAGCATGGTAACAATACATATAACCGAATTATGTCTAATGGCTTTAACGTCACCGTTGGAATGTGCATGGAACGCTGCTAATTAGGCGCGACTTACACTTTTCAATAATAGCAATAATCGCTTTAAAGCAAATATTCGGAATTTTTGGCACTCACAGTTCTATACCATTTTAAATCTAAGAATTTAAGAAATACATTATACATGGACACAGCATGGTAACAATACATATAACCGAATTATGTCTAATGGCTGTAACGTCACCGTTGGAATGTGCATGGAACGCTGCGAATTACCGCTAATTATAATGGTTGACCCCGCGAAGGAATTTACTTCTATGTGCAAACTATTTCATTATCACCAAGGTTGTTTTGGAAAATAATTTTGAAAATATAGATTTGACAATACATTAGTAATTACTGACGTAATAATTTTCGGAGCAAATTCTAATTATAGTTAACTATAAAAGAAGAAGAATTTTTGACTGGATGTTTATTAGTATACGCTAAGTTATAGCGACATACAAACCGTCTTTCAACAACGATATTTAGGTGAGTACATTATTTTGCTTTTTATTTAATGAATTTATTAATTTATTAAATACATAATATATTGCTTAATATATTATTCAATATTTTTTAATATTTGACGTGTTTTATTTTAGCATTCGACAATTCTTTTCAACATACAAATCTCTGCCACTTCATTGTTATATTTTGGTGAGTATTTTTATTTAGTGTTATATATTAAATATATTATTTAATATTTTATATGTTTTAGTCGAAACCATTAAAATGAGTGGTGGACTACACTGCTTAATGCCAAAGAAATTCCATCTCATAGGTGTTAGAACGCAGACATTTTCGTCCATTGCAACTCTTTTATATTTACTTATCCCGTTAGTATACGTATGTCGATATTTACTTTCAACTTCTTCAATGTGTTCTCATTCATACTGAGTGTAAATGGCTTATGTTACGTTTATATTACTATACTATTCTTATTTGTATGTAAATTAAAAAACATGAGATTTAGTAAAAATAATTTTATTAAAAATACATATTAACCCCAACAATTCTGTTCGAGGACTAGGGAAAAACTTTGTAAAAAACCTAGTCAGGGGTTTAACAACAGTTCATAATTTCAAAATCAAGAAATACAGTATTATAAGTTATATACAAAACTTCTAACATATACATGGTGTTCTGTGAATTTATGTGAGTAGCTAATAACGTTATAATATTAGAATATAAATCACCATCCATTTTCGTACAAGATTTTAGAACATGATTATAAAATGATACAAAGTCAGAACTGGCCAATACACTAATTTTCTGATTGATTAATTCTTGAAGATGATATATGTTATTGTATGTCTCCGTTGATAAAACGATTTGCTGCCCTCTACTTTTGAGACGGATAACTTGAATGTCTCGATAAGAACTGGCTTCCATCTGGTGATTGGGACTGCAGCCTTCGGTTTTGCAGAATTCTTCCCATTCTTCTTGTGTGAAGAAAATGCATGTGTTCACAGATTTGATTTGTACGATTGGAACAAACCCAGCAGCTGGACTTAGTCCTACGGTAAGCCACTTGGAACCGCTTTTGTTGAGAAAAATAGGATGATTGCCCGATGAGTTGTTTTTCCCGGGTAATGGCATCTTCCCTCATTTGTAAAGCGTTTTCAATAAAATTGTCGTATTGTTTAACTGTAACAAGAAATACATATTAAAATGTATTCATTATTATACGTACATAATTTACAATTTCAATAGAAAAAATGTTACTAAATACTTACTAATGAGCTTAGAATATTAATGCAAAATATTATTCATTGCGCGTTTGCAAACGTCACATTCTTCTTTTACAATTTTTTATACATTGATTCATTGCAGTATTTGCAACGTGGTTCTTCAATTTCTATACATGCAGGTCTTGAGTGACGCTCATTTAACAATATAAGGTTTGAAGTCACGTCGTAGAAGCTGTCAACTTCTCGGTTGATGTTAGCTATATAATACGGAAAATAACAGTTTTCACATAGAAATGAAAATGTCTGCGTTCTAACACCTATAAGATGGAATTTCTTTGGCATTAAGCAGTGTATTCCACCACTCATTTTAATGGTTTCGACTAAAACATATAAAATATTAAATAATATATTTAATATATAAACACTAAATAAAAATACTCACCAAAATATAACAATGAAGTGGCAGAGATTTGTATGTTGAAAAGAATTGTCGAATGCTGAAATAAAACACGTCAAATATTAAAAAATATTGAATAATATATTAAGCAATATATTATGTATTTAATAAATTAATAAATTCATTAAATAAAAAGCAAAATAATGTACTCACCTAAATATCGTTGTTGAAAGACGGTTTGTATGTCGCTATAACTTAGCGTATACTAATAAACATCCAGTCAAAAATTCTTCTTCTTTTATAGTTAACTATAATTAGAACTTGCTCCGAAAATTATTACGTCAGTAATTACTTATGTATTGTCAAATCTATATTTTCAAAATTATTTTCCAAAACAACCTTGGTGATAATGAAATAGTTTGCACATAGAAGCAAATTCCTTCGCGGGGTCAACCATTATAATTAGCGGTAATTAGCAGCGTTCCATGCACATTCCAACGGTAACGTTAAAGCCATTAGACATAATTCGGTTATATGTATTGTTACCATGCTGTGTCCATGTATAATGTATTTCTTAAATTCTTAGATTTAAAATGGTGTAGAACTGTGAGTGCCAAAAATTCCGAATATTTGCTTTAAAGTGATTATTGCTATTATTGAAAAGTGTAAGTCGCGTCTAATTAGCAGCGTTCCATGCACATTCCAACGGTGACGTTAAAGCCATTAGACATAATTCGGTTATATGTATTGTTACCATGCTGTATCCATGTATAATGTATTTCTTAGATTCTTAGATTTAAAATGGTGTAGAACTGTGAGTGTCAAAAATTCCGATTATTTGCTTTGGTATTTAGAAGGTAAAATATTTTTTTTTAATAAGAACATTAATTACTTAGAGTAAAATATTATGTAAAATTTCCCAAAATTTTTAAAATAATTACCTACATAATGCGAGTGAAACCATTTCAGGGCCGAAATATCAACATTCCTAGCGGAATTCCGTCAATTACAACCTTCATAATAATGAAAGTAATTAGCGGTGCATGCCCCGCGGGCTTAAAGTGGCGTGATAGTCGCTTAGCTTATCTACTTTTATTTATATTTAATTGTTCTTAAATAAACTATAGCAATAATTAAATATCAAGCGTTATATCTTTCTATACCCAATTTGGATTTGTCCGGATTTCATTCACCATACGTTATAGTACAGAATATGGATTTTATCTTTGAAGCAGTGAATAATATTTCTGATGTATAACAACCAGCCCCAATAAATCGATTAGAAAGTTATCTGTAAGTGTGGTTATCTAGCTATCATCGTACCTCGGCTACAGGAAATTCGCGCACATGCGAATAAACAACATTACATCTTTTAAAAGTAGGGTGTGAACCGCAATGTCACGTAGATGCATTAAGATACCAATATTTTTAGATGATGATGGTCAATGCTGCTCGTTACAAGCAAAATAATTTAAAACTATTTGCTAATGAATTCCAAATACTAATATCAAGCAAACATGTTAGTAATAATGCAAATCATTCATACCTAAGCTAACAACTTAAAATTTGAAAAAAAAAATTTACTTAATTTACATAATCATTAAGTCAAGTAATAATTCTTTCAGAATTCATGAAGTGAATTTTTGCCATTTTCTGTAAAATATTAGGTGTATGATAATTTTTTATATACATACATAGTTATAATTATACATACATAGCATAATATAAAATTAAGTTAAACTCATATCTGCTACGTACCTATGTGTGCGCACGTATGTACTTACATACATATAGATACTATTGTTGCAGTCGCGTAATTAGATAATTAAAATTGAAACTAGAACAACATCAGTTAGAAACCCAATTAGAAATTAAACGTGAATAACATTTTTTTCTAATTACGCGATACTTTCTCTCGTTAAATATTACGTTTTGGTTACATATATGTATGTACATATCTACATATACACTACATACTTACGTATCTGGTAAAAATAATAATAAATTCATATTTTAAATAAATAGTTAAACAATAGTTAAGAAAATGTGAACAAATCATCATCCTCATCGACCAAAAAAAAGCACTGCATGAATTCCATTCTATACATATACGTACTACCTTAATTCTTATTTTAACGCATCGAATTAATATTAAAAGTTGACAATTTAAGCTGCAACTTATTTATTGTATTACTCGTTATTATAGTTCCTTTATTTTATGTGTTGAATATTGATGTGTAAGATATTAAAATAAAGTTTATGATATTAGTTTAAAAGTGATCCTGGAATGATATATGTACATACGTGGTAATGTATTGTCAGGAGTTGTTCGCGAAAGCGTGTCATTAGCTATCTATTATGCATCCACAGTAAGACCAATTCAACGTCAATTGATAACAAGATTAGCTCATAAAGAAAAGGAACCAGTCTCGATTTAAAGTTATGCTGATGTATAAACTTGTATGCTGATTTGGTTCATTGAATGAAGTCACTTTGCGCTATTCAAATACATACAACATAATAATGCCGTAATCACATCTTATTATCTTTTATATACATAAGTATAGGTAACATCCGTACACACATATGTACATATGCTATAATAGAAAAATGATAAAAAACTTGGTATCTTAATTGTTTCTGTTATTCTGTTGATTATTTTGCATAATACAAATTAAAACGTGTAAGACATCTGATATGAACAATCTAACAATCATCATAGACAACAAGTTTTTACTGCCAATTTGGATGAATGAATTCGAATTCGACTTTCTTGTAATAAAGTCGCGACATTATTCATTATAGATAATTAATTAACGGTGTCCAATTTATTAAGTATTAAATATGGAAATTTTTTCATTTCTTCATTAGTCACTGATAGGTAAGAGGGTGGGGAAGTAAGACGCTTAGATATCGACGGATTTTTTTATTTAAGGTATGCAAATTTAAACATTACCAATTCCATGTTTTGTAATTGGGAAATTTATTCTTCAAAATTCTCTTTTTAATATTAGCGGGGCAATTTTTTCTGCGAGCAGCTCATATTGAACTTAAAATAGATTTTTGCAAATTGATTGAATTAATTATAATAACTTTAATATTGTTTTAATTATACATACGTATGTATATATATATACATGTACATATACGTATACAACATAAAGATTACTCTGTAAATATTGTGCTAACTAGTATCATGTTATAAATATATAAATCTTTTTTTGCATAAAATATTCACATTTATTTTTTAACGGCATAATATCTATGTATGCACAACATACATACGTACAATAACACTGCTAATATCATTTTATTTTATCAAATAATAATTATAAAGAGAAAATTCACAAAATTTTTATTATATCTGATATACATATTATAGATTTTCAACTTTAGTAATATAATAAATTGTGAAAACCTAATTAGTTTTAAATACGTTTTTTTTTTGCTGCGTATAAGTATACCTACGACAAACATTACTCATAAATATAGGTATTACAAGATGAATTATATACTTTTATACCAACTGTTGTTAATGGTGGTGTAAACTTAATTTAAATGCAAATGATTTTATGTTAAATCCGCCTGGTAGATCTTCAACAGTAATGGCAGTAGCAACAGTGATAGCTGGCACTATGCATGTTGTAGGTAGGTAGGTAGGTATAGTAGCCGCAGTAGTAATACTTTTGCTGCTGCTTCTGCTACTGGTGATGTTGTTGTTCGCCCATTAATTTAAGTAGCATATAATTAAATTTTATTTTTTCGAAGCAAAGTCTTAGCATAGTAGTTGTTGTTGTTCGAGTATTGTGTTGTTCGAACAAATGAAGGGGGAACGCAAAAGAGATCGCGGCCAGCCTGCCTGATGGATGATCGTATTTCGAAAAGGAAGGGTTTCGCCACTCGTTTTGTTCTTAATTAGATTCGCAGAAATTGATAATTGCCATCGCCACCGTATTCGATATACACATACATATACGTATAAATAACAATATTAATATTAATAAAACGACACTATTATCCGGAGACTGTCTAGGTAATATCTAGATATAGATAATACATTACAAATTTCATTTTAATAACGACCAAAAAGACAATGAACAAAGAAAAAAAAACAATGCGATGCGCAGTGATGCATTGATCCCTAATTTCGACTTAATTTTGCATAAAAGTAATCTTCCTACATATCAATTTCAATGAGATGCGGCCTCGTCTTTGAGACAGCTTTAATTAATATTTCGTTTAGGTGTACCTACCTACCTATATGTATGTACATATATGCATGCATCTTATCTGAACTGAAAAGTTATAATTAAAATCCTTCCGGAATTCACTCTATTATATGTTTTAATAACAGTCTGTCGAAACTAAATCGTAATTGTTTTCGTTTCGAACAATTAAATTCTTGATTTTTCCGTTGAATTTTATCGTATCTACGATTCGTATATTCAAAAAAATGTTAAACAACTCCAAAAATATAAACGGTTATTTTATATACATACATGTATATCTACTCATCATAATAAAATATAAAAAGAACACTGTTGCATAAACGTCCCAATCTCACGAATAATTACATGCCGCAATCTAACTGCTTTCGATAAACAAACTTCAAAATTGATTAAAAAAATATTTTATTAAGAAATTAAGAGAGATATTTTAATGAAAATTATTTTTTTTATTTACAATCTGCATATGTGCATAATATTTATATTATTCGTTACATACCTCTAAAATTGTTGATTTGAAATTTGTATGATGTTGAACATAGAAAAGAACAATCGCTTTTAATAATAATTTATGCATTTTAAATTGGATATGTACAGTAATGTGCTTTTGTACTGACTCAAAGTGCCATAAAACTTTATAAATATAACCCTTATCTACGACGATATATAGCCGACTGCCCTCGAGGGGTGAGTCATTACTAAAGCATATCACTGTACAGTGCGTTCCAAAATTAATGTCACCCCCGCAATTAAAAGATCCAATAAAAATCATCTTCCCTATAACTCGACACGATTTTTGATTGATGAATATCAATATTGTAATTGCGCTCTAAAATAAATGTCGGTCAAAGTCTTGTCTAGTACATTCGTTTCGCAACAGAAGTTATAATGTATCTTCCATCACATCAAGCGACATTAATTTTGGAACAGACTGTACATACGTATGTATGTACTATATTGTTATGCATATCTACCTATACAGTGTGGAACAGCCAAATGGAATAAATTCGATAACAAATAAATGAGGGTGTATTGGGAAAAACGCTTGGACACGTCGATTTGTATTTTTAAATGCGCATTTTTTTCAAAAAAAAAAATTATACAGGGTGTGGCATGTGCCAGTAGCCAATACCAACTTTCTTATTTTAAATGGAAACCCCTGCATATTATTTATTTTTTGGGTTCTTCGGAAAATTCTAGACATAATTCATGTACAATTTCCCATACCTATCTTCAACTGTTTCGGAAATATTAAGTGTTTTCAGATTTATTACGAAAATTAACATTAAAAAAAGAAAATTATTTTATTTCACAAATTCGCTATATTACACTAAAAATCTATTTCCCATTTAGCTTTTGATATTGATAAAGTAAGCAAAAACCATTGCTGCGTTCCTTTTTACTGATATGAAATTAAAAAAATACAAAGACCGTTTTGGTTATTTTCGTAAAATCTCATAGCCTTAACAACATGTTGTCTGCCTGCATGACAGTAGTGATCAGTGTCAGTGCTATTGTCGTTTGAATTTCGTTAACTGTACGTAATAATATCAGAAAAATGGTTCATTTAACAGAAATGCACAAAATAACCATTCTACAAATGATTGGTTATGGAGATAACACACGGACACAAATGAAGTTGCCTGTATCCCAAGGAACAATTAGCAAAATAGAACAACAATTTTGCGAGCTAGGTCATGTGAGACATATTAAAAAAGTAGCTGCCAATGCAGGAAGTGATGATACGAAATTGGATATTATGCTTGAGTTTCAAGAAAACCCACATAATTCTGGCCGAAAAGCAGCCCCACTGTTCAACATTAGCCACACATCAATTATTCGAGTATTAAAGGAAAGTAAAATGCATCCCTATAAAATGATGCCAACTCAGGAGCTCATGGAAGACGATTTTGATAGGAGAACGTATTTTTGTGAACAGATGATGGCAATATTAGATAACAATGTGATCCAATTAAAAGATATTTTATTTTCTGATGAGAGCAGATTTACACTTCACGGCCATGTTAATCGTCAAAATTGCCGCTATTGGTCTAATGAGAATCCTCACTGGATGAGAGAGGAACATACGCAATATCCTGAAAAAGTTAATGTTTGGTCAGGAATTGTTGGAAATCACATCGTAGGTCCCTTTTTCATTGATGGTAACTTGAATGGAGATAAATATTTAGAACTGCTCCAAAATAATGTCGTGCCAACTTTCGCAAACTTATATCCTAATCCAGCAAACCCACAAGTTCCTGCCAATACAGTATGGTTTCAGCAAGATGGAGCACCGCCCCATTTCCAAATCAATGTCCGGCAGTACCTGAACCAAATTCTTCCAAATCGGTGGATAGGGAGGCGCGGATCGATAGAATGGCCAGCACGATCTCCTGATCTGACGCCATTAGACTACTTTTTGTGGGGATATGTCAAAAGTCTTGTATACAAAACTAAACCCCTCAACTTAGATGACTTAAAAAGACGAATCACGCTTGCGATTAGATCAGTCACGCCTGAGATGTTGAGTAATGTTAGAAGACATTTCTATACCAGATTAGCATGTTGTCAAGACGTTCGCGGCGAGCATTTTGAACATTTACTACATTGACATTAATGCTTTTTGTTTTTTTTTTACATTATTAAGAAATAATCAGTATTACTTATTAGGTTTTTAGTGTAATGTAGCGAATTTGTGAAATAAAATAATTTTCTTTTTTTAATGTTAATTTTCGTAATAAATCTGAAAACACTTAATATTTCCGAAACAGTTGAAGATAGGTTTGGGTCATTGTACATGAATTATGTCTAGAATTTTCGGAAGAACACCCATTTAAAATAAGAAAGTTGATATTGGCCACTTTGACACTTTATAATTCTTTTTTTTTGTTAAAAATACAAATCGACGTGTCCAAGCGTTTTTCCCAATACACCCTCATTTATTTGTTATCGAATTTATTCCATTTGGCTGTTCCACACTGTATAAAATAGAAACGTAGTGTAGAAATCTAACAAGATGAATATAATTTCGTATACGTAGGTACTATACGGGTGTTACGTATTACAGTATAATATCTAAGCATTATGGTCATCAAGCAACTTATACCGTAATTATCTTTATAACTTGTACACATATAATTAATGGAAGAAAAAAGTAGAGAAGAAGCGTTGGAATAAAACGACTTAATGAAGTTATAACGCCGCAAATTGGATCTGTTTACTGCTAATTCGGAAACGCTAATTACATAAGTATAACAATCTTCTATACATAAATATAATGTGTTATAGTTAGTTCCGTACAAAGATGTTTTAGATAAGCGCAACAAAAGAGAAGACTAAAAACCGTGTTTATTCTTACACATACACATGTAGATATACATATTTATATATGTGGTATTTACATATATACATACATATATTTGTATACTTATGCGTTACGTATATTGTGTACCTATATGCTAACGTAAAATTAACTATAACGCATCGGCTATAATTTGGGAAAGGACGTACTAGATTAACTTTGACGAAATGTATATACACGACCGTTACGAAATTTTAACACGACATGTACTTACCTATAACTTTGATGAACTTTGTTAGTGGAACATAATAGTAGGCAGTTATGTCCCAATATCATGTCTTTGACGACAATTATTAAAACATTTCACAATCATACTCAAATCTATCGTTATACCTCTACATTTAGCAATCATAAGAATACTTGTTTTGGTGGTGAACACAGCTGTAATAGCTTCCTAATTTATGTTACCTATCAAGACTATCCACTGCAACTCTTGCTGTGTGAATCTGTTTCTATGGCTTTGTTACAGCATTACCTTACCAAAAATAATGTTGCGCTGAAAGTGTTGCAACAGCAAATGATAGCTGAACCGAAGTTCGGTACTGTCTATAGTACTGCTCTAATCAGGCCCAGCCGTTTTGATTTCTGCATCTATATTATTGTGTTCGTTTGTAAAACAAGATCGTGCAGCAAGTGTAAACGTATTAGGACAAAATATATAAACATATATTTCTAAATTTCAAGTGCAATACTGAAAACATGCATACCTACATATAATGTCAAACCGCAAATTATTTTTCAAAGAACAAGACAAATGTAGATAATGATCTTTAAAGGAAGCTGGTGTCGTATTACATAACATACATGTGATTTAACGAGGTTCACATGAACTTCTTCTATCTCCGATATGACATATACTATGTATGTATATGCATATACATACTAGCTATACTTGTACTAGCCATACAACAATTACGTCTTCAGTTATTCGGCTAGATTTGGCGTAACTAATAGCATTTTCCGACGAACTCTCCTACTTTTTTTCCCTTCATGTGGTGTAATGAATTATTATAAGTACGCACGGATATAATTAACTACATACAATAATTTTCATTAGATATTCATTCGTATGCCGCGTACGCACACACAGACGTACATATCTACAAATTATCAGCAAATATCTTATCCACACTTCTTTCCACGTAACTGTGATATAGACATACCTACATATATATACATATATAGGTACTGACTTTCAGAAAAATTGCAACACCTAGAAGTTGTCGAATGATTTTATTGAAATTTTCAGGAAACGTTTATTTTCATTAAACAAATTGATGATTAAAATTTGAATAAAATCTAGCCAGTAGTTTTTTTTTGCATGTTGTTTCCATAGCACATAGTAACTATAAATTTGAAGAATTAGACCATTTAGTAAGTGTCAAGTTTGCAAATTGTTGTTGTTACGTCACAATTTCATTCTGCACTTGATAACAATGCCGAGAGTACGTCAACCTCAACATTTTGTCCAATTAAGTGATTTTGAACGTGGCCGTATTATTGATATGAGAGAGGCCGGACTTTCGCTAAGAGAAATTGCTCGTCGTGTAAACCGAAATGTTTCAACGGTAATGAGGTGTTGGTCCAAATGGTCCGAGGAAGGGGTTCAACATCGTCGCCGTGGATCAGGACGTCCTCGAAGGACTACAGATCGCGAAGAACGTCGCTTAAGACTGTTGGCCACAAGAGATAGATTTTCAACAACTCGATCAATTGCAAATGATTGGATGAGAGGTACAGGACTCAGAATGTCAATGTCAACTGTTTATCGCCGGATAAGATCTTATGGATTGCGTTCATATCGTCCATTTTTATGTCTTCCTCTTACACCATTTCACCGTCTACGCAGACTAGAGTGGAGCAACTTAAGGGTTAATTGGGCGCAGGAATGGCATCAAATTGTGTTTAGTGACGAGTCCCGATTTTGCTTGTGGGCCCACGATGGTCGTAGGACAGTCAGACGGATGCGTGGAGAACGTAAAAATCCAACATTTTTTGTGGAACGCAACACAGCCCTCACTCAAGGAGTTATGATATGGGGTGCAATATGTTATGGTAGCAGATCACCCTTGGTCTTTATTGACGGCAACCTTAACGCACCTGGTTACATTGCTAATGTGCTACAACCAGTTGGCCTTCCATATCTTCAGGGGCTGCAAAATCCCATTTTCCAGCAGGATAATGCGCGCCCTCATACGGCAAGGGCTACAACACGGTTTTTGGAAGAATCTAACATTGTCGTCCTCCCATGGCCTGCTCGGTCGCCTGATTTGTCGCCCATTGAACATGTATGGGATATGATTGGTAGGCGAATAGGTAATTTACCGCACCCTCCAGATAATTTACACGATCTTCAACGACGGATTCAAGAAGCTTGGGACGATATACCACAAGCAGCTATAGATCACTTGATTAATAGCATGCCAAGGCGTCTAGATGAGTGCATTACAAATCGTGGCGGAGCAACTCATTATTGAAAAAACTTTTAAAGCTTTTATTCTTTTGTTTTTAAAACTTAATCATAACTTTGTTTCATAGAAATAGACGTTTTCTGAAAATTTCAATAAAATCGTTAAACAGCTTCTAGGTGTTGCAATTTTTCTGGAAGTCAGTATATGTACATACATACATACATACATAATTTTAATTTTAAACTGCCTTCTTTATTATTCTAAACTTTTTTTGGTACAATAATTTTCATATTATTATCTAACATATGTACATACATACATAAGGTACATATGTACATACATACATAAGTACAATAGAGTTCGTGAATTCAGCGAGCCCGTCAAATAATAATTAGAGGCGAAATGTATTAAACATTAAGCACATTTTCACACGTAAATTTTAATCTTATGTATGTGTATTACTTACGTGTAACTCGTTTGTTAACCAACTATCGTGATTAATTGTTCGGGAATTTTTAGTTTAAAAATGCATTTACATTAGAAAGATCGTTTTCAGAATAATAACAATTAGTGTAAGACTATATCATCATTTAAATCTAATAAGAATTCTACGAATTTTAAATTTGGATTTAACCTTAATCACGCACGTTATGGAATATTTTTATTTTAAACCCAATAACACTATATCCAGCACCTATGTACATATATGTATATATATAATATGTACTATTGCGAGCATTTTAAACGACTCAAACTTCAAGCGTTATGGCCGTATACAGCTACTCGAAACATTTGAGAAGTAGCACTGGGCGACTGTAATTAGGGGTCGATAACAAGCAGGTAGAAAGATTCGCAATAAATTATATATCCTATGATGATTGTAATACATCTTACGTGATTATAATATGATTCGTATTTATTGACAAAATTCGCTCTGTTTGATATTATGTCTAGAACATTCATACGGACAACATATGCAGTGGGCTCATAACGATCGGAGGACCAGAACTTCGAGAAAGATTATACGAGTTAATGATTCAAATTTGGAGACAAGAACTTATGCCAGACGAATGGAGGTGTGGAAATATAATACCCATTCCAAAGAAAGGAGATTTATTGAAATGTGAAAACTACAGCAGGGTAACGTTGTTAAATGTAGCGTATAAAATATTAACATCCTTAATGCTAAAAAACATCAAGAAATATACAGAAACCGAAATTGGAGAATACCACAATGGTTTCAGGCAAGACAGATCCACAGTAGATGCAATCAACACAACTTTAAATTACAGAAAAATGCTATGAGCAAAATATTGAAGTACACATAGTATTCATTGATTTTAGACAAGCGTTTGATAGCCTGGGCAGAGACGCACTGATAGAGAATATATATATATAGATGATAAATATACCTGAGAAATTAATAAGAATGATCAAAATTACTTTAGAAAGATCAAGAGCGGCGGTAATCACACAATAAGGTCTAACAGATGAGATAGAAGTAGAAAGAGGAGTACGTCAGGGGGATGGTTTATCAGCAGCGTTATTCAATATAGCACTAGAAGGGGCAATAAGAGCAACTAATTTTAAGGGAACAATTATTCAGAAATCCATACAACTAGTGGCATACGCGGATGACATCGCAATAGCGACAAGAGATGTAAAACATTTAGAGGAAGCAGTAAAAACAATAGACAAAGAAGCTCGGAAAAGAGGTTTGGAAATCAATGAAACCAAAACGAAGTATATAGGCATTACGAGAAGGGACAAGGCAAATACTAGCGATGCAATCAAAATAGATAAATATACGTTCGAAAAAGTGAAGTATTTCAAATATCTCGGAGTAGTTATCAGTAACAAGAACGAGGAGGACATGGAAATTAAGCAGAAAATACAGGTAGGATACAGAGCGTTTTACAGACAAAAGACGATTATGAGAAACAAAAACCTGAGTAAGAAGACAAAGGTAAAGGTATATAAGACAACAATAAGACCAATACGAACATACGCAGCAGAGAGCATGTGCTTTACACTTAGATAGGAGGAGCAACTAAAAATTTTTGAGAGAAGAATAATAATCAAGATTTACGGAGGAAAAAAATAAATGAAGAACAATATAGGCGTCTAACAAATGATGAGATAGATAAAATCGTGGAGGGAGAAAACATAGTTAGAATAATAAAATCTCTAAGAATTAAGTGGTGTACAGAAGAGAAGAAAGCTCGGTAATAAAGAAAATAATGAAATGGAAACCCCAGGACGTCAGACCAAGAGGGAGACCAAAACTAAGGTGGGATGACCAAGTAGTCAGTGACATAAGAACTATGAAGATCCAAGGATGGAGAGAAAAATTGAAGCATAGAGATGAATGGAAGAGGATAGGAGATCAAGCTAAGAAGCTTTTTCCAGAGCGACTACAATTCCATCAGGAATGTTTAGTCATATATATACATATATATATATATGTATATATCGAACAAACAATATTTGTACAATACCTACACATCGTGAATATACATTCATACATATGTATGTAATATACATACATATTATACGTAATATTATAAGTAGGGCAATATTAGAATGAGAATTAAATAGTTATCGCAACAGATTTAGAACATCGGGATAGATACCTACAGATACATATGTACATACATACATATATATGTATAAATGTATATAGATGCTGCTATCTCGTCTATACGTAAGTACGGTAGGTACGTGACGATAAAGATAGGAAATCATCAGAGAAACAATGCAAAATCGTTCGTAGATAGGGATAGATAGGAGGTGAGAGAACGAAAACGGGAGATAGAGAGAGAACGTGCGAGCGAGAGGACTGTATATATCGTGGGGAGTGAGGAGGAAACTGAAATGACTCACGCAAAAGTAAATTATACATTGAAAAGGCTTTAATATAATGAATTCATTCATATGCATGAGGCGGAGTAGAATGCTGGAGCAATATTTGGTGGCGTAATGAAATGAATTTATGCAGAGCTGTAATGCTTGAATATTTAGCATATACCCCTTCATCCTCTTTGAAACACCCCGGAACACTGTGTACCTAAGCTTGTCCTCCGCGCTATAATACACCACCACTTATTATTTTCTGCTCTCTCCGCTACTACCCATCTCTTCTTCTTCTTTCTTCTTCTTTTTCTTTACATACATACATACATACATTCATCTATATAATTATACATACAGGTATAAATGATTGATTCTGTTGTGATTACATCCATTCGAGATGATTAAAGTTTAGTATCGTTTGTATGTCGGTACCTATCTACGTATTTTCCAAACATCGCCACCCTAATCCGTACATAGATACATACACATCCTTGCGCGATCTGCGCAATATTATGATTTCAATTTATTCTGGTATCGTTCCTGCTGTAAGCAACAACTTTTGCAATTTTGCTAAAGCTCTGTTTCACTCGATAATTTATATCAACACCATTCGTTTACTTATACCTATATACATACATATGTATGTAGTACATATATAACCACAACAGATACAAATTCTCGGGAGATAGAATTATTATTATAGAATAATTAGATATAGAATAATAATTATAGAATTATGTATCGACCTATTATCTAAAAAGTTTGTACCTATACACGTGTTAATATCAAAGTCTTCAATACAAACAGTAGAAACAAAATGGACATACTATCGCTGCTGACAATTCAACAACGAGATGCAGATTTGAAATTTTACGTTATTGAAAATTTAAGATGTACATATGTATGTATATATGTATACGGAGGGACAATCACGTCGACTAACCGACGACGGCACCATCATCGGAAGCGTGCGAAATAATAAAATTTAAGCGGAGCTAAGTGTAAAGGTAATTGCAGAGCAGAGATAGGGTTGTCAACTTTTAACTAACTTTCCAATAATACCGTTTATGTGCAAGTCAAATACAAGTTTAAATTAGCTTTGCCCGAATAAATTACGGCTGTTTTATGAAGGCCTATCTCGGCAATTATCGTCGATGCGACGGTAGCGCTAGCGTCGGTCGTACTCATCGTCGTCTTCGTCGTCGTCACCGTCGTCGCCGCCGCATCCCCTGCCGACTCTTTTTGTAATTATTGTTATTCAAAATTATGGAATCCGCGCGCCTCTCGCCGTGCCGTTCATGTTTTATTATGCTAATTTCGTACGAACGCCCTCTCCCTCTCCTCACCCCTCGCGATATGTTAGTATAGAGATGGATTAGAAGACAAAACACACGCGCACACACAGACTACACGCTTGCTTGACTGTATTTAAATCTGCTATACTGTATACATGTGCATATATGTAGGTATATGTATGTATAGTTTATATGGTGTACAATACTTTCATCATCAGCGGAAAACGAAGAGTTGAGACGAACACGGACGTTATATCCATCGTTGTCATCGTTCGTCGTCGTCGTCGTCGTCGTCGTCGTGGTTGTTGAGAGGTAGGGTTAAGTGCATTTCGAATTCTCTCTCATTCTGCTAATTAAGGGCACCCGAATTTTCATGATTTTGCATAAATTTACACAAAACCGACCAACCAACGAACGAACCGAAAGTTTTCCCTCCTTCGATCTTTTTTCACGCGGGGAATATTCTAAAAAGCTGCGACATTTCCATCCTTTTTAAACCATTTGATCGTTCATTTAAAACAAACATGATTATTTTTATATTTACTTATGTATTGCATCCGAAAAAAAAACAAATCTTTAGTAATTAGAGACGGCCTTGTTTTTTTTTCTTTGATAACGATTCGTACATGACTCCACCAAAATGTGTGCTCTCTCTCTCTCTCTCTCTCTACGCTTCATCTTCGTAAAATCATTTACCAGGCGTTGTGGTGCTACAACAGCAAAGAAATTAACATTGCGATTGTGTAATTTGAAAAAGGTAGTGTTAAAATATGGAAAAAAATAAAACAAAATTAACAAAGTTATTGTTTCCCGAGATTTGTGTGCTGCACAATTTGCGGTTCGCTTTTAGATGTTTCACTGACAGATTTAGTATAAACATGACCTGAACAACTGTGCACAAGTGACTGGAAATTATTGTCGGAAATCTTGCAAGCACTGATTAATGGAATCAACCACCACCAATTTTTCATTTCTAATTTTTTACCAATTCTAAAGCAACTTTCAATTATAAATTTTCTGTGTTGTAACTAAATCTACATGAATATATAATCGAATATAAGCTCTTCTGAATTACCTATTACTTAAAAAGCAGCCTACTCTAAGCAGGAAAAAATGTTCAAGACACGCTAGATTAATAAAGATAAATTATTAAATTAAAATTATAAAATAATGCAAATAGTTTGTTGTCTAAATACAAAATATTTCCTATACGTATACGTAGTATGTGTGTAACATTAATCGGTGGAGGAGAGGAAACAAAATGAGCAACGGGAATCATCAATATGCATCGGCGTGCAGAATTTTCAATAAGGGTCCGGGTGTAATGCTCCAAAGTTGATTGGCTAATATAGGACGGCATTAGGTGGAAATAAAAAATTTGCAAATGTCGATTGGCTTGAGCGAGTCCCATGTGTAGTTGAGAGTGAGGCGGTGGGGTAGAGTACACGGTAGTGGTCAGCGGCAACGGCGGCGGCAATAGCAGCAGCAGCAGCAGCAGCAGTGCAGGAAAGAGGGTGGACGGCGAGAGTCTCCGATGGGTCTCTCTCCTACCGCCTGCCGCTACTGCTGTCCGAACCGAACATCGAAAACTGTGGGGGAGAGGGTAGGGGGTGACGCCACGTTATAGGGATGCAACAACGGCGGAACGATGGAAGTGGAAGGAGCGGGAGCGCGAGGAGGGGGCGGAGGCGGGTAGGGAGGGGTAGGTATGGAATTGGATGGAAATATCATTACATTCGAAGCCTCTAAAGCCGCGCAAAAAACTGACCGACCGAAAGGCAGAAAAATAGAGGGAATTTGACTGTGGAAAATAATAAAAAATTGGAGATGGACTTTGAATTATGTAGCAGGAGATTGGTTCTGATTACATTCCACCACGGTACTCGTACATACGTTCGTCGATATAACCATTCCTATATATGTACATATTATGTATGTTATGTGACGTATGTACCTATGTACATACGCTTGTATCTACTATGTATGTACTACATATAATAGAATACCAACACATTTAATTTAAAAACTTAAAAAAATCATTTTTGGTCGTACACATACATATCTACTTATGTATGTATAAATATTTCAGCCAAAATCGTTGCTCCTACAAATCGAATAGCTTGCTAAATTTTGATCCAAATCAATTCTATTATTTTTGGTCGAAAAACCACACATACTTATGTAACAACGTATATTACCCGTTTTATCTTGAAACTCAGCTTGAACTGGAAAATAATGTACCTATCATTTACAGAGATCAGCTGCCTTACGTTTCCATAATTAATTCGTTTTCAATAGATAGGTATACATACATAGATGAATTTCTTTAGAAATATCATCAATGTGAGTCCCTATATGTAAGTAATACTTGCTATTGTATACACATATAGACATATACATACATAGCTTTATGATGGATACGCATACATAAGTATAATAGGTACTTAATAAAATATTTCAGTAGATTAGATTAGATTACTATATAAAGCATAAAAAACGCCTAACATGTTCTCCTTAAAGAATATCGTTATGAAGAGGTAATAGTGTGTTGTGGTGGAATTTCGACGTGCTCGAACAAAGTACGGAACAAACCGGAGCAGAGCCGAGTAGAACGCACGGAGTAGAACCGGAGCGCGAGCTTTATAAAGGACGACCGACCGACGAAGCTCCGCTTATCATACATATGCAACGCGTATGTACAGCTACACGTAGTATGTTGTATGTATGTACGTATGTATTACACTGTACACGTCATCATTAAAAAGCTTATTTTTTGCTGGATTACAATGATCTAAGGTTTGATATAGTTATTTTAAAAAACAAAGAGATATAGGTATTTTGGTTTTTATGGAAAACAATTGAATTTCGAACTGATAAAATACAAACCAAACGAAAAACTTATTTTGAAATCTTATGTAGTAATAAAATGAAAACTATAAGAACTTTTATTAAGGGCACACAACATTATTAATGTTCAAAGATACCTCCATTATTATGAATACACAAATTGCATCTCTTCACAACAGAATTTATAGCATTGCGGGACTTTACGCCTATCGATGTTATTAAGAGCAACTAAGACAGCTTCTCTTAAATCGTCGATTGTTTCATATGTTCTTTTGTATACTGTGTCCTTTAGTACACCCCACAAGAAAAATCCAAAACTGATAAATCAGGGAATCTAGCCGGCCATTCAATGGGTGCATTTCGTCCTATCCATTGATTAGGGAAGTTCAAATTTAAATAATTTCTAACATTTAGTTGATTGTGCGGAGGCGCTCCGTCATGTTGAAACTATTGCAGCATTGCTCGGGTTCTTAAATTTAAATTTGCTCGAAATCTTGTTGTAAAAAATTAAGATAACGATTGCCAGATAGTGATCCATCAAAAATAAAAAGGAGGAAGAACAGTTGATCCTATAACACTACACCAAACATTAAAACCAAATATAATTTGTGGTCTCCTATGTTCAACGTGAAGTGGATTTGTTTGAGACCATGTGTATCATTGTGCCTATTAAACATTCCACAATTTGTGAAACGAGATTCATCAGTCCATAATATTTTCATTGAACACTGATCTTTAAACCATCTACTAAAAGCCATTCGTCTAATGTTATCACCTTCATGTAAAGTTTGTGATACTGATAATTTGTAGGAAGGAAATTTTAGCTTCTTCAACACTCTGACAATAATGCATTGAGAGGAGCCCATTTCTTTGAAATTTGTCGGGTCGATATAGATTGATTCTGAGCGACACTTGATAATATGTTTATTTCTCTATCTTCATCCATCCCTTTTGTTGATTTTGGTTTAAAGAACGAACCATAATCTGCTAAATTATCCCATAATCTCTTAAAAGTAGGTAGCGACGGCTGACGTCGATCAAAATAATTTTCAAAATAACGTCAGCTCTAGTAGAATTTTCTGGCACTGAATGTAACATTCAACCATACTACGCTTTTCTACGTTAGAAAATTCCATAGCCAATGCAAACTTATGATTCACGGCCGTTTGTACCGCTTATAGTTAAGATACAATTAAATTAATTAATAGTTAATTGTCAACGGTTGACAATTACCTTGACTTAAAAGTAAAACAGCTCTCACTTCTGTGACTTAACGTGAAAGCAATGTTAGTATATTTATCTCGACGGCTCCAACGAACACTATTGTCACTCAGATTTTTCGTTTTTTGAATTACAACACGAAACATTATTTTTTTAAGTTTTTATCTTATAAAGTGAACAATCATAGAAATGTCTATATACTCTTTACTTTTAAAATAACCATATCAAACCTGAGATCATTGTAATCAGCAAAAAATAAGCTTTTTAATGATGTCAGAACCAACTATGGTTTCCATTTACAAAAACACAAGTTTGTGTCATAACTCGATACTTAATGGTGAACGAAAAAAAATTAGCTACATAGTTTTATTTGGCGTAAAATTATCTAAAACTTTTGTCTGAACACTTTTTCTCTAAAATTACTACTAACGATGCTAAGCATGTTTAAAAAAAATGGTAAAATTTAATTTTCTTTGAATATCTAATAAGCCATGAAAGTTATCGGAGAAACAAAAGCAGTTTTAAATTAAACTCGTAAAACTGCCCATCTTTACCCATTTAAGCGTTTTTCTATCTCCAGTAGTTTCTGAGATCCCAATGCTAAACATTCAAAAAAAAACTCACCCTGTATATACATATAATGTTCTATTTAAGAAAAATTAAGTAATGTTTTTATTTAAGTGCGCCCTAATGCATTGATTAACTTATCCTTAGACCGAATTTGTTTTGTTACAATATCAGGCAAATTGTAACATTTTGGCCTAAATTAACGTGTAACACAAAATTGTACAAAATGTAGGCTACTTTCTTAAACTTGTACATTAAGCTTTTTGTGTGAAAGTTCTAGTAATCATTCTAAATTTACCAACATAATTTGTTGTGGAATAAAATCTTGAATGTAATTGTGAAAATCTTGAAAGAATTTGTACTCATGAAATACGTATTGCAAATTGGAAACGTTTCATTTTCACAAATGTGTATCACCTTATAATAAACTACCAACGATGGAATAGGTATTATTTAAAATGCTCTAGAAGCAGTAGGTAAAGTTTGAAGTTTGATACCATTTATTGACACATTCATGTTTAAAACGCGATATGGCGCTAGGAAATATTCTGACTTATTCCGTGCTAAACTGATGGATATGCTAGCGTATTATTCAATTAATTTTTGCGGGTTATGCGGTCCTTTTAATAATAAAAATATTTCTTCAATATTTCGTCACAACTCTGTGAATTCGTCAGGAATATATTTTTTTTTTCTAAAAGTGTAAACAATATACAAAATCTACAAATGTAAAAATTTTTCAAAACTTATTAATTGGTTAACAAAAACACGGTCAAATAACGACATAAATACTAGCGTATTATTCTAAGCAGCAATGATTAGCAGTGATATTGAATGATATTAGTTTGACTAGATTGGTATGATAAAAGAATTTTAGGGGCAGACAAATTTCAATTTTTGCCGCTTATTTTGGTTGCCAATGCAGACATAAATGTGAAAAACCTTATGTAGAACCACAAGAAATAGAGCGACCAATAGAAAATAATGCCAGGATGGAGGTAAGGGGAGAAAACACTTAAGGCAGGTAACTGTGATAATAATCGGGACTATCAGGTGTGAAAACAGGTACATAACTTGACCATTATTTCAGATTCTACATGCCGAAGTTACGAGAAAAATTGAGAACTATTCGTTAAATTATTTTCTGTTAGTCATATTTCTTTACCACTGTTCTCAAGCCATACGGAATCTTGTTATATCGTCAGGACAACAAAACCAATACAATTAGAAAGACGCTTAACAAAAAATTATTTAAAATATGTTGACTATTTATTACATTTTAAATGAATTGAGCAATAACAAATGAAAAGGGCGAAGTAAACGTTAAAGAATATTTTAAGATTTTGTTATAATTTTCCTTCGAATACGAAGGAATGAGAAAAGAAAATCGTATCTAAGATATCGAGAGATGGAGAAGGAAATTTAGGAATAAAATTAGAGAGGAAAGGAAACTTACGGAATATAAAACCTTCGCGACCACTATGCCTAAGATCTATCATAGGATGGAAATCAAGAATACATAAGTAATTGTAAAATAATAACTTTTGTCATTCCACTGTGGAAGAAATAAACGGACCTAAAAATTGAAAGTATTAAAGGCTGCTGTAGTAGTAGCATGGTAAAATGTAACAGAAACTTATATAGAGGGGTGACAAAGCATTTCTTAATACACTTACACAAAGTACTGCAAAATTTGTTGCATTAGATTTAATAATAATAGGATTATTTTAATGTAAAATCTCGAAAACATTAGCGCCCATAAAATCATAAAAAAATTGGAATGATAAAGGAACACTACTGTACTACTACTGTACCTACTACTACTGTAAGCAGCACTTGCTTAGTCAGCACAAATTAAACTTACTCGGTAATGGTGCATATTATAGATAAAAAATCTAAGTAAAAGCGTATCTATTAATTTATAAAAAATATGTAGTGTTTCAATTAGTCAGGTTTTGCTTATTAAAGTTCGTGGTATTTCTTAACTTATTTCCAACATTGGAACTGATGCAAAAAGATTGAAGTAGATTAATAAAATACTATCTATTAAATTTACTAATAAACACCTACTTTGTATTTGGTGAATAAATTCACTTTTCATACAAGAGTATTAATATTTTCATTCTGTATATTTATTAAAATTTACTACCTAAAATAAATATACTTTTTTTAGTAGTGTGCCAGTTGTAAATACGATCTTTTAATTTATAATCTCTTGGAATTTAAAATCACATTTAACGAAACATGTCAAACTCGATACATATGTCAGTAGCGTACATACGTATGCAATTTTCTACTTAATTTAAATTATAGGAAAAACATCTATATGGGACGGTAAAGCCAGCTCACCGATAGTGGTATATTTATATACGATACGACTGTACACTAATTTGCAATTCAAGATTGTTGACATACGTATGGCCAATCTGAAACCCAATAACGTTCGAAATATCTCCCGCTAGGTATGTGTTATACATATGCCGTGTTTATTAACTCTTATTTGCTAGGAAATATATTTCTTTAAACTGCCATAGCCTGCTTTTTTATGAATAATTCCGGACTCTGCATATGGTCAGTTAATGAATAAACTTTTGCCAAATAAGCAAGCAGTGCTTCCCATAGCAGAGTGTGTTATTGGTTATTCATAATATTCAATAACTTTGTAAGAGCTAATAATACTCAAATTTTAGTGTCTGTGAACTTAGCACCTCATTTTTGAAAAAACATTTTTTTTACTGGAGTTCTCCTTGCACCCCAAAGAGTTCTAGAGTTCTTGATCAAATTTAAAAAAAGTTCCGTAAAAATAAACATTTTTAACTGCTGTTTTATATGTTTATTTTTACGGTACTAATTTTTAAATTTGATCAAGAACACTTGAACTCTTTGGGGTGCAATGAGAACTCAATCAAAAAATGTTTTTTCAAAAATGAGGTGCCAAGTTTACAGACATCAAATTTTATGTTTTTAACTAGTAACATATTAAATAGATTAGTTATATTCTGAATAATCGATAGAACACAGGTTAAATATCAGTCAATTAACTTATTAAATATGTACAGTAATGTGCTTCAGTACTAACTCAAAGTACCATAAAACTTTACAAATATAACCCTTATGTATGACGATAGATAGCCGACTGCCCTCGAGGGTTGAGTCAGTGCTAAAGCACATCACTGTACATACATATGTCTAGGCTTACCACATAATCTTAAATATCTAGAAAATTACGTTAGGTACCTATGTATGTATGTACATACATATATTCAAAGAAATTATATTTCGGTGCGTCAAAAAGTAATAACCTGAGTAAGTTTACATATTGTGTCAATTACTGCTTAGCAAGTCTTTTCTTTGTTGAGATGTCCTGGAAATAAGCTAGTCAACTAGTCCATATTGCCACATTTATGAATATAATGTGTATATTAATGTGCAAATTTTTTGCTTTTTACTTTTCCAGTGCATACAAAAGTACAAACAATATTCCATATTATTCCTAGGGTAAATATACCAAGACGGATATATAGAAAAAGATTTATTTGTAAACGATCGGCTTTAAATTTTGTGAAATTTAAGACAATAATAATGCGGCTAGTAGAATATGCGGCTTGTAAAGAGTAATATTTTTCATATATTTATAAGAAAAGATGTAAATATGAAGAATATATTCAAATAACAAATACATATTGAATAGAAAAGCGGAGAAGATAAAATTGCGAAACGCATCGACCACTGCAGTAACATCCCTGTTTCCACCCCAGCCACTTCTCTTCACAACACCCACTACCCTCAAAAACAATTCAACCGATCCCTGACGCGCCAGTCTGTTGTCTGCTCTATGAATGGTAATATTGCTCTATTTTGTATCTGAAATGTAACATTACAATTGATGTGGAGTTTTTCAGTGCAAAGAATTTTAGCATTTCTCGGAGGTTATAAATTACCTAACATAAAACACAAAAAACATTGCGGTTTTCGCAAAAAATTATTACGTGGAAGCGGATGAAACAAGATATCAAATCAAAATGATAACTTTTTTTGTGCCGCATGCTTTCTATGAGGAAGATTGCACATAAAAAATACACACTTAAAGTTACATTTGAAACATATGCTGGAAAAAATATATGCTCGTCGTTTCTTTTGTGTGTATGTGTATTGTTATTTTTGCCTGATGGTCTTCTAATCACCACTACTAGAACTCTTCCATGCTTTTAAATTTATTTTTACACAGTAAAAAAATGTGTACAGTTTACACGAAATTAATACACGTGTGTGTTCAGACATCTTAAATTTACAATTCTTCTTTGTCTCTAAATTTAATCAAATAAACTGTGTACAGGGTGTCTCATTTTGGGCACTTTGCCAGGGTATCTCAGTTATTAATAACGATAGAGAGTTGCGGTTTTCGTGATAGTGTCCTACTTTTTTGTGTGAAACGAAAGACGCCGCAAACATAATTTTGCTTACCCCTTAGTTTTTGAGATATAGGGTGAAATTGCAAATTTTCAATTCAAAAACCATCTCTCGTATCTCAGCTGCTATGGAAGTTAGTGAAAAAGTAAAAATGGAATATCATCCAGTTTTTTACGAAGAATCCAGTGGCGTAGTTGGTCTTTTTCCATGTGTAATAATTTTCAAGTAATGGACCACACTTATGATTATTTAAATGCAACACCCTGTATATTATTTTTTATTTCGATTAAGCATAATTTGAGGATGTCAAAAATATATAGTCGTGTATATTTATTTACACAAACAAGTTAAGAAGTTGATATTTTTTAAAATTCAACACATGTGCGTTAGTGAACAGTAGGCCATTGCCGAGTTACTAAGTAAACAAGTGAATGTTCAAACTTTGACAGATTTCTTGTTGCAAATTACTGTTGTTACATAGGTGTTTTTATCGTAGTACTCTTTGTTTGTTTATCCACAATGGCCGTTTATGAAAACTATGAAAAATACGATATGCTTAAATGTTTTATACAATGCAACGAAAATCCCCAAGAAGCTTCGGAGTTATATTTCTGTTTCTCATATTTAAGGATCGTTTTTGTTTATATTAGATATCCTGAAAGAGGGCAGCCTTTTCTAGACATTTTCGCTCGTTTGAAAAAAATCTAGTTCAACATGGTGGTTTTATACAGCCGCATCCCAAAACATATATCAAACAAGGCAAGAAAAATAAAGCAATAGGTGTGTTATCTTACGCAGAAGCCACAAATTCGACTTCTTGTAGAAAAATTGAAGAATACGTTGGTGTAACAAAATCTGAGGCGAGAATTTTAAGAAACTTTAAATCATCCATATAAATTTAAAATAGTTCAACATTTGCACCCCGGAGATGCCAAGCGCCGAGTAACGTTCTGTCAATGGTATCTGTAACAAACCCGAACCAATAACCAATAACCAATCTTTTGGAAGGTTAGTCATCTGGTCTGCCGAATGTTATTTTTCAAGTGCTGGAATTTTTAATCGTCACAATACCAGGCACTGGTCAGTAGAAAATCATCACTTGATATTTGAAAGAGCACAACAAGAACGCTTCCGTGTTGGTGTATCATGTTTTGTTTTGGGTGTATAGGCGCATAGTGTATAGAATGTATGAAGGGGGCTCACAACGCGTAGGTATCTAGAGATTCTTGAGGAAGTATACCCGAATCGCTGGAAAATGTTCCATTGGCCCATTATAATTCAATTTATCTCCAACAAGACGGAGCCCCCAGCCATAATGCTGGCTTATTAAGGCCATTTCTTGAAAATAACTTTCCCCAAAATGGATAGGTACGAACGGACCTGTGAGATGGCCTCCACGATCTCCGTTATTGTTAGCTATTACAGTTACAAATAGAGCATTATAAAAATATCAAATTCTTAACTTGTTTGTGTAAATAAATATACACGACTATATATTTTTGACATCCCCAAATTATGCTTAATCGAAATAAAAAAAATAATAGTGTTCCATTTAAATAATCATAAGTATGGTCCATTACTTGAAAATAATTACACATTGAAAAAGACTAACTACGCCACTGGGTTCTTCGTAAAAAACTGGATGAACTTCCATAGCAACTGAGATACGAGAGATGTTTTTTTTTTGAATTGAAAATTTTCAATTTCACCCTATATCTCAAAAACTAAGGGGCATAGCAAAATTATGTTTGCGTCATCTTTCGTTTCACAAAAAGTAGGACACTATCACGAAAACCGCAACTCTCTATCGTTATTAATAACTGAGATATCCTGGCAAAGTGCCCAAAATGGGACACCCTGTACATTTGACAAGAAGTAATTTGTATAATGGTCAACTATTACTAATAAAAGTTACTGTTTCGATTTGTTTTTGTAATACATACGACTTTGTCTTCAACAACTTATGTTACATGGTCACACATATACCATCCAAAAAGGAAAAAGTAAAAAAAGTACATAGTTTGGGAGACGTGATCTGTATATCGGTATTAAATGATTCAGTCGGTATTCAATTTTATTCACGATACTAAGTAACTGTACACACATAGTACATACATGCATTAGTCGAACGAGGCTAATTAATTGAATACCGACCTGCAGACAACATCCCCTAAACTAATTTTTCTGATTTTTTCCGTTTTTCGAAATAGTCTTTGGTAAACTATCTTCTACTTACAATTTGTAGTTAATAAATGAGTATAAATATGTATATATTGGCTGCTCTTCGGTTCTCAGGTTCTCTGCCGTGTAGAAAAGTTGTGGTACTTGACGATTCGATCATCTTGTCGTGATCTTCTTCAGAAGTGAAGTCATGATCTTCTTCAGAAGTGAAGTGACTGGTTGGTCGAGGATCGGGTTTATATATAGCCGTGCGTTGCTTGAGGCGTGATCGTTCCGGTCTGTTGAAGCGTGTCCGTAGTTCCTCGTTGTGGTTGGAAGAATCCTTTCCAAATACTAGGTAGCTGTAGTACATCTTCTCTGTTGATGTTATTCGGATTCTTCTGTATTTCGATGGCTTCTCTGTAGACTCTTCTCCAGTAATGTGGTTCCGTTGCTAGTTTCCTGCATTTGTCGAAATTGATTCCGTGTTTGGTGTTTGTAGAGTGTTTTGCTATTGCTGATTTGAGAGTATATTCGTATTTAGTATCTCGTATATGTTCTTTTAATCTGGTGCCGATGTTTTTGCCTGTTTGTCCGATGTACACTTTTCCACAAATGCAGGGAATATACTCCTGGATTTTGGAGCGGAGGTGTAGGATCTTTAGGTGAAGGTAGTTTGGTGGATAGTTTCTCAGGAGCGTTGAAAATTACTTTGACCTTGTGTTTGCGTAGTTTTCTCGATTTTCTTTCTCGAGTTTCTTCGATTTTGTCCGTACATCCTTTGATGTATAGTAGGCAGGTCGTTCCAATGGTGTTCGTTGTTTCCTGTTTATGTTTGCGTTGCTAGTTGATGGTTGCCGTGATGTCCTTGAGTCTGTAGTTGTTTTGTTGTAGTGTGTTCTTTAGATGTTGGAGTTCAGCTTCAAGATGTTCTTTATCTGATATCGTCTTGGCCCTGTGTACTAGTGTGTTCAGAATACCGCGTTTCTGTGCTGGGTGATGGTGAGAGTTTGCGTTGAGGTAGCGGTGGTCGGTTTACGGTACACCTGGTGTCCCAAAGTTTGATATTCCTTTCTCTTTAAAAGCACGTCTAAGAAAGGTAGGGTGCCATCCTTCTCCAGTTCCATAGTAAATTGTATTTTCTTTTGTAGTGTGTTGAGGTGTTACAGAAACTTCGGTAACGTGTTCCTTCCATGTGGCCATACAACAAAGGTGTCGTCGACGTATCGGTACCTGCACATCGGTTTAAGTTCACAGGATGCGATGGCGGTGTCTTCAAATGCTTCCATAAAGATGTTTGCTAGTACTGGTGACAGTGGTGAACCCATGGCGGTTCCCTCTACTTGTTCGTATAATTTCTCATCGAAGGTGAAGTAAGTTGATGAAGGACAAAGTTCTATTAAATCCACGATGTCATCTTCCATGTTAATTTCCTGGCGACGTTCTCGGATAATGTTGATGGCTTCTTTTGCTGGGATATTCGTGAACAGTGACTTGACGTCGAAGCTGACTAGAACGTCGTTCTCCTCCATTTTCACATCCTTCACTTTTTCGAGGAAGTGAGCAGAGTTCTTGGTGTACGTCTCTGTTTTCCCCACCAGCGGTTGTAGGCTCTTGGCCAGGTACTTGGCTAAAGGATGCGTAGCGGATCCCACTGCTGATACTATAGGTCTCATCGGATTTCCCTCTTTGTGTATCTGGGGCAGTCCATATAACCTTGGTGGTCTGGAGCCTGTCTTGATGATGTTCCGGTGTAATTCTTTAGGTATTGATGATGATTTAACTGCTGCTGATAGTTTCTTTTCCAGAACTGCTGTCGGATCTTTCTTAAGTTTGTGATAAGTAGAATCTTGTAGTAATACTTGGACCTTGTCTTTGTAGTCTCGTGTGTTCATGATGACTGTGGCGTTCCCTTTGTCTGTAGACATTATGGTGCGGTCTTTGTTCTTCCTCAGTTCCATGATGGCTCTTCTTTCCTCTCTAGACAGGTTTGAAGTAGGTGGTTTAGCTGACTTCAGGATGTGTCGCGTAGTTGATCTGATCTCCTCTATTTCTCCTGCTGGTAGCGTTCTGATGGATGTTTCTATGGCGCAGATGATGTCTTCCTTCGGTATCTCTCTTGGAGTGATGGTAGAGTTTAATCCTTTTGCTAGAACTTGTTTCTCTGGCCCTTGAAGTGGTTTTGAAGATAGATTTATTACTACTCGGTTTTGATCTAAGGTTGAGCTTGGTGGTCTGATTTTCTGGTGAAATTGCGTGAATTTTGCCTTCTGTTTCTTGGTGGCTGCTTCCGCTTGATGTCTGGCCTTGTCTGTAGTTAGACGATCAATGCTAGTCCATATGTCGTTGTTCAGCGTGTTGCAAGTGTAGTTCGTATAAACTATTCCCCACCGTATTAAGTTGGGTTCGGGTGTAGTGTATCCTCTCCTAAGTAAGGCATCGCTTGCTCTTTGAAGTATTCTTCTGGCGCTAGGAGTCTAGATGTGGTGTTTGATTTTCAGGAATGGTGGTGTCGTCTTCTGGTCTCTGCATCTGCTGAGAAGTGCCAGTTGGCTCAGCAATTTTGACTTCTTTAGTCGTAGATCTTCCAGTCTCTTCGTAAGCGTAAACGTTTCCTCCCCGTAGAGGTGTGTTAATGTAGTCTTCAGGCTTTCACGGCCGCTGTTGATGGCTGCTCTTCCGTTCTCGGGTTCTCTGCCGTGTAGAAAAGTTGAAGATCACTTCTGAAGGAGATCCCGATAAGATCATCGAAACGTCAAGTACCACACACGGAAGAGAACCCGAGAACCGAAGAGGAGCCATCAACAGCGGCCGTGAAAGCCTGAAGACTACATTATGTATATATTTTTCGAGAAAAACACAGTTTCAAATAAATCACGATATTGCTGCAAATCAACTCGTTTGTTTCAAATAAAACCTCCTGTATTTTATACCAGATTTTAATTTTTAGTTTTAGTTATCATTAGAATACAATTTATAAGAAAAACAGTTGGTCAGATATTAATAATTACAAAGCACAGCCTATTTAAACGAGAAAAAATATCGTTTTTAGACAGTTTCTTTGAGAATATCGTTAATAACTTTTTAATTGTTAAATTTGGACATAGATATCCTTATAGGTTTTAATAGGAAATTTAATGCGTTGTACTTGTAAGATAGATAAATATAGAGTGTCCCATTTAAGTTAAACAAGTTACCTGCGCCTGAAAAAGTATAAAATATGAACTATTTTGCTGAATGCTATGTAGCCAATATAAAAATACTGAGAGATTCTGGAACCGATGTTTCTTATATGCGAGGTGCAGATTGCTGCCCAGAATAGCAATTAATGCTACTTGGCAAGTCTACATTTGCCTTGTATATTTCATACAGGAAACTTATGACAAATTTCATCATCTTCCATTTTTTGTCATCTTCTGCTTCTGCTATGCAATGAACTTAGGTTTCTGTCGATACAACTTCATGAAACCTGCTTCTAAAATGTTTGGTAAATTAGAGAGCCTAATCGGATGACAGGTTTCTGGAGATGAGATGTAAAGCATCTTCCAAGCTTCTGTAGGTTGATATCTCCTATACTAGCTTTGAAACAAATTTCACAGATTAGCGTGGATCTGCTAGGTTTGAACATTCTTGTAACCTAGCAAACAGTTTTTGTTTTGGTCTAGCCAATCATACTGTAAAAACGTTTTCTATTTTTACTTATATCTTATACAGTTTTGAAGATTTAAAACAATGAAGCAATGGTATCTTCTTAAGGTAAATGATTTGAAAATGCTTACATGTTTATTGGAAACACGACATGTTAAAAATGTAAATGTTGTTGTTGTTGTTGTTGTTGTTGTAAATCTGAATCTTCCAAGTTGTACAGTTTTCATGATTTTAATATCTTCGGAAAGGTCTACATTTCCGTAAAATCCTTTTTTTTTTAAATTGGCAGTAGATAGGGAACTATCAACAAAATTATTAATATACCCTCATCTTATTAATCCGATAACATTACAAAACTTTCAACTGATTGTAAATCGTCTGTTTCGCGTCGTGAAGAATGTTGTCACATACATACATTGTTTTAGTGGACACTATTATTAAATCTGTGTACCTTAGGAATATTTGGGAAAAAATGGTCCTTTTCATATAATTTACTGAAATAAAAACTCTTCCCAGTATAGTTATTCGCAGATGTCAATTTCTTTCAGGTTCCTTCGGCAGTAATGGCCCGTCCCTTGTATGCAAACTATTTTTCAATTTTTTCTTTATATCAATAAAATTTTCGATTTATAAAAATGTTAAGGAATATGCTATCTATCGATTTTCAATGATATAAAACATATTGGACAAAAAAATTAGAATTTGTTTATACAAGCTTATAATATTCATTAAGTTATTTTTAACAATTTAAAGAAAGGCGAAAAAACCACTCATTGACAAAAGAAAGTTCATTTATGCAATTTATTTTTGATGTCATTTATTCTTATTTTTACTCTGGTAATGCTTCTGTAATTGGAAGGCACACTTACAGTCTTATTGGCCCACTTTGAATGCTTTTAAGTATTAACAAAATATAGCTATGTTAAAAGTAGTAAGTAAGTATTTATCCTTTATTCCCAGACATATTT
This sequence comes from Holotrichia oblita, assembly GCA_023690525.1. Lineage (NCBI taxonomy): Eukaryota > Metazoa > Arthropoda > Insecta > Coleoptera > Scarabaeidae > Holotrichia > Holotrichia oblita. The sequence continues at coordinate 70,171,119 of CM043017.1, forward strand.
CTACTTGTAAGTCAATAAAATAAGTCAACTAAAATTCAATTTATTTTAAGACATACCTAACTGTAAACTGTAACTGTTTTCGTAAAATTACTTAATCAGTGGAACAAATTAATGTTTAATATGTGTCAAATAATATTAAGACTTATAGCCTATCAACTAAAATGTCTAAGAACAAAAAAAAACGATAATTATGTTGACAATCTCACGAAGAACATTAAAACACTTACTAGTATAAATACGGTATAATTATAAAAATAAATTAAGTTATCATCAATGTATTTTTCAACAACTTTAAACAAGGAACAATTTTACCCCTGTACACCCTGTATAATGTTACAGAGAAGAACTTCAAATGTGTAACTACACAATATCAGCTGTGCGTATGCAAAATTTCATTCGTCTCTTTTACTCCTACGTGACGTAATATAATAAAGTAAGATCGTTATCAATCTGTCACTTTTTTTCTTTAATTGTGAATAACTCAGAAGGAATGGTATTTAGGTACAGAATATGATACATAAAATGTGTGTAAAATTTATCATAGAAGCTGAATTTGTAATTTATTTTATAGAATGCTATTTAAAAAATCGAAGTTGATTGATGATTGAAATTTTTCGGTTATATTTACCTTTGGTATACGCTCAAATGCGGTAAAATCATAGAAAGACAATATGTTTTGTCCTCTTATTTTGTAAACTGTAATGCTGTCTCAAGAAAATCGATATTATCCGCAACCGAAAAGAAAACTAATACGGAACGGGATATTTACTGGAGCGTGTAAATCATGTGTTTTTTGGGTATAAAATATGAATTATTTTAGAATTGAAAGAGAACTGAAATAGTTAAAATACTATTATTTCTTATAGGTAATTTTTGCATACGATGTTCGCTACTAGTGGTTATAATCAAGAAATCAGTAGCGTAGGATTAAGATTCAATATTAGACTAATGTACGAACAAGCGACTTAAATGTTTCTTACAATAATCTATAAAATTATGCAGGTAATAAATATTTTATTTTACAAAATAAAATAAGTAGGTATTTTGTTAAACACATTACTTAAGTTATCTATTTTTTGTATACAGTTGAATCTTAATATTACACCAATACCAATTTGCTTAGCCTGAATTCCTAAACAAACTATTGCTTTCTTGTTTTGGTGAAAATTAATATTTTCTGTCGCTGAATCAACATCGTCGCTGTTCTTCATATTCTTTATCTCCACATTTTGAATAGTGTTTAAGACACATAATAGAACACATTCGCAAACAAAACAAGACTTTCAATTAGAGACATAAATTGCTCAACTTATTTATATAAAGGATGACAAAATAACATATTTTTGTATGTACATACATACGTAATTGACTGCACTACTTAGCAATAATAGTAGAAACGATTTAAATCAAGAAAGATATATTTCCATAATAAAATTCTGCATGTTGTGTAAATGGTGTAAAACAAACAACATTTGTGTTACATATATTTCCTTATTATTTGTAATAACACCTAATATGTTCTATTACGCTCCTTTTATCTAATACTCGGTTGCCATATAATCAATATGTAAGCTTACCCTAAGTAAACACACCAAAACCCTCGAGCGTTTCTTATAGTCTGAAAATCAGTATCCTATATTACGATTTGTAGGTTGGGATATCTTTTAATCCCAGATATACTTTCACTGTTAGGTGGAATATTTTCTATTAACAATAACAACATCAAAAAACTGTATTGACAAAATTTATAGCTAGTAATAATGGGTACCTAATGAAAGTGTATGCAACTGTAGGGGATGTTTACTATGGATTGTGCAGACCACACCTATGTTGATTTAAATAGAATAACCTATACATCCTTACATATTTTACTTCGTGATCGAAAGCTTAGTAGAGAATATATAAAGCGTTTTTGAGTTATTCAATTTTTTCAAACAAACAACTTACTGCATATATACGTTATGGATAAAATTTTGTATTTCTTCAAATATTGTAGCTGAAGACGCACATTTGGCATGTTTGTACCTGAAATTCTGTATATACAATTTGCGTCTTCAAAATTACGTAAGTACATATATATTCGTATACATACTGTTGTATAGCCAGCCAGATAGATGGCGCCCACACGGGGACACATCCTGACAAGGCACAGCGAGAACACGCATTATAATAAACAGTTAAGAAAGTGAACAATTGTTTGATTAAATCAAGAACACATACAACACATACGTTATTATAACCTTATTATTATTATTATTATTATTATTATTATATATACAGGGCTGTCTAAAATTATTGCTTTTTAGGATAGTTTGAATAACAGTTAAAAAATTTACCTGATGACGTAGATTTCTGGTACCAATCTCATGTAGTAGAGTTGCGTTCCTAATGACATATTCAGTATAGAATTGGAACAATGTTTTCTTTAGGTCAAGCACAGACAATTCCGTTTACATCCATATACAAAAAACTCATTTCATACGACAACATCGGTAAAACAATATAATAGGTGACCAAACGCAATTAGCCCTAAAATGGGGCTAATTGGTGAAGCCATGAGTATGCCAAATATTTGTAAATAAAATTTATTATTAAATGATCAATAACTATTGTTAAATAAAAATTCAACCAATAAAATAAAACTATCCTGTGATAGATTGGTATTAGACTTAATTATTAATAGAATAGAATAGAATAGAATAGAATCGAATATTTTTTATTGTCAGTGTTACCTAAGAAATTTGACATTGTCAATACATACATAAACTACACAAATATAGTACACAGATACAATTTGTAAGACTAAACATATATATCATGTATGTATATCACCTTAAAAATTCTTCCAATGGGTATAGACAACACAGCACAATGAGAAAATATATAAACTAGTAAAGGTAAGAATTTTTAAGCAAAAGCTAAAAGCACTTCTACAAGAATCTTGCGGCCCCAACCCCGCTATCACGCAAACTGCACCTTTTTGCAAAGAAAACACTATGAACTTGCGAACTGTAACCCCATTGCATGATTGCGTACCTAATATGCGACTCTGTAATAGAATAATAGACAGTAGTCAAAATGTAAGGACTACATTGCCGCGACATTAATTTGCAGGCATAGCAATTTTTCCGTATTTTCGCGCAGAGGTTATCGATATCGGTATGCCACTGAAGCTTTTAATCAAAAATATGCCCCAGAATCTTGTATATGCTGGAAGGTTCAATGTTGGCTTTATGCAAAATATCACGTGTAATATCTAGTGATCTATTTACAGCAAAAAAAGTAGCTACAGTTTTGTCTTTATTTAGCATTAAATAGTTATTTTCTACCCAATATAGTAGTAGTTTGTAGATATGAACCGCCCTAGAAAAAAGTGACTCTATATTATCATCATAAATTAGAATATTTGTACCGTCTGCATAACAGATAATATCAATATTCGGTACCCTATCCAAAAGTATGCAACTGAATCATTAAAAAATATTATATAAAATATAGGTCCCACAATTGAACCCTGGGGAACTTCTTGCTAGACGGGAACTCTATCACTTACAACACCATTTATTCGGACGCACTGAAACCTATCCTCTAGATAAAATAATATTAGAATTAAACGGGTCGATGGCCGCAGTGGTTAGGCGGCTGACTATCGTTGTGGGAGGACGATAGGCGCCGGGGTTCAATTCTCTGGAGGGACGGTGACATTTTTTTCAGAGAGTTTAATCCCGGATCGACTTGCCATTCGGTGTTGGAAGCAAAGTGATTAACAGCGTGGCATCATAAAAGGCGATATGATGCTGTCACAATGCCAATTGCACACAACTTACACACACAAAAACTACACCGCGAGAGTTGCACTGATAGCCAGACCTGCGATACAGTTTGCGGAGTCACTGCAACTAAGCACCCACCATACACTAAAAAAAAATAAAATAAGACATCGCGGACACCATATCTTTCCAGCTTAACCAACATCAACTCATGATTAATTAGGTCAAAAGCACGACTTAAATTTACGCCCAGTCCCAAAACAAGTTTCTTGGATTCTATAGAATTGACAATTTGTATTCACAGAGTGCAGTTTGTGTACCGCTACGCTTGGTAAAACCATGTTGTGACATCGTTAAAAGATTATTCTTTTCAAAAAAACACAACAGTTGTTCCCCTATACATTTTTCAAATATTTTAGACACGCTAGGTAATATACTAATAGCGCTATAATTTTTATATTCATTTGTTTTACCTCCTTTATGTACAGGTTGAACAAGGCCACCAGACCTTCATCCATTACATCCATCTGGAAATGTTCCGCTTTGTTTAATTTGATTCATAATGATAATTAAAGGTCGACTTGCTACATTTTTTAATCAGATCGTTGGATATGCCATCAAAACTGCATGCAGTGGAAGCTCTTAATTCAGAAATACAAGACAAAATATCTTCATCTGTGACTGGTGACAGAAAAACGGTTTCGTTATGAAACGGTACACTGGAGAGCATGGCGTTATCAATATGACTATCAACAATAAATTGGTAAAGCGCAAAAATGTGTATTGAAGTTATTAGAAATCTCTAAATCTGTAATTTTAAAAATATCACGAAATGAGTGTCGCAACTTACCTAGTTCTTTGCCCCGTTGTCTGTTTACAACAGTCCAAACAGCCCGGCTTTAATATTAGAATTTTGTATTTTAACATCGTGATACTGTCTCTTTGCTAATTTCAGCGCCTCAGAGTACAAACCAGTTTTATATTGAACCTTATAATCTACATCCAACTTTGTCAAATCATTATACACACCTATCTTATCTTTTAGGGATAATAAATCAGATGGCATCCAATTTTCACTACCATATTTTAAATACCTATTTCGTAATGGGAAAGACATGTCAAAATAGTAAGTAACTATGTTGGAAAACGTTTCAAACATTTTGACCACATTATCAGATTGCAATAAGTTTATCAATATTTTCCTAGGTGAAACTGCGTCGTTTGATACATTTAACTGTATCAACATTTTTTGTATCAATATTTAAGTATAATATTTGCGTTGTGTGATCACAAAGGCTCCTATCATAATTTTAACCATTCGCTTTAATTCTATTTTGTTTAAGAGAAAATTGTCTACACATATACACAAGTGAGATGTAATCCTTATCGGAAACTCTATACAAAGTGAAACCAAAACAAGAAATAAAATCAATAAAGGACTGTGTCTTGGTATCCTGCAACAAAAAATTAATATTATAATCTCCAGCAATGACAAGCGCATCCGAACCAGCAACCCCATTCAGTAAGTCCTCAAACAGACTCATAAACATCGCAAAATCACCCATAAGTGGCTTATACATATACATAGCTACTACAATAAGCTTAATACTAACGAATCTAACAGAGCAGCACTCTATGATACATTCAACACAATACTGCTCCATAGGACCAATAGCAATGTCCGAGATAAACCCATTACTTTTATATATAGCAACACCTCCATGAATTGATTCAGTGCGACTAAATGCATTTACCAACGAAAAATTATTTATGTATACAGCATCAATTTGCTCGGACGACTGCCAATGTTCTGATAACATTAACATATCACAACAGCAGCCATTATGAAAAACATCCTCAACCTGGAGTATCTTGTTTCCTAGACACTGAATATTCAGATGAAATAATCTTACGAACTTTTTACCGAAAAAACATACCATCAGTCTCATCATTCGGTTGACATTTGAATGCTTCAGTTGATATAACTCGTACTTTGTTGGTATTCTTATATTTCCCTCGCTCAGTGGTTCTTTTGTACTCTCAACAGTCGGAATGTAATAATGTATGTTCGAATATGTTCCAATTCTGCTTCAGAATGTCAACCAAAAGATTTAAAGGGATATTTGTCAATAACGAGAGGACGTCAAATGAGACAAGAAAATGGTTGTCAGTGATCAAAAGGCCACTAACGGCATTAACAAAGAAAAGCTATCCTTGATATTGCATGTCGTATTGTTTTTGTTGATATCAGGTCTTTTACCGTTACATTCTCCTTTTGAACGTAGTTTTAATAACATACATCTTAACAGGTTTATGTTAGAGATATTTTACGTAATTTTAACATAACACGATAATAAGCTTTGAACCATATATATCTAATTTTGCAAGTTATATGATCTCTGTGTTTTAAATAGAATTGTTTCATACGCTATGGTTTGTTTGTTAATTATTTCTTTATAGTTGCAGTAGACTTCTGATGAAATTATTGAAATAGTAACGAAATATTGAGTAACGGAACGACTAAGTTTTCATGCAACAGAAGATCGTTATCCCGAGATATTCTCTTGTTTCCTACTTATATGTATGTATACATATGTATGTATATATACAGTGAAATCCGTTTAACACGAAAACGCTTAAGAAGAAATGTCGGTTAACACGAAACAATAAAGCGGTCCCGAAAAAGTACTAACACGAAACAAAAATCGCTTAACACGAAAAGATATCGCTTCTCGGAATGAACAAGATACTAAAAACAGCTGCCGCGTCGGCAAGAATAAAAAGGTGTTTGAAATCAAAGCGAATGAAACAATATTGTTTATCTAAAAGGACAAAAAATATATCAGATTATTTTTCAAAAAAGTTATAAACGTTTTATTTGGTTTTTTTTTTAAATTGCAAATTATGTATTAAATTTCAGTAACTTCTTGTTAATATTTTTGATTTATTGATTTTTGTGAAAAGCATGCAAACATATCTATGTAAATAAAATGTACTAAACAAAATTTTGTTGAGTATACAGGGTGGTCCATTTAAAATGTAACACTGTAATATCTTCGAAACAATTAGTGTTATGAAGAAAAGTGTTAAACAAAGTTTAACTATATAAAGGGGCTCATCCGATGGCGCTACTGTTGTCACTATAAAAAAAGACACAAAGATCATAGCAAGGTCAACTCTTTTTTTCAAATAGCATATGGTATTTTTTTATCAAATTCTAAAAGAGCAATAAGTTGTGAATAGAAAAATAGTAAACTACATATGACCTCAAATTAATATTAATCGAGATATTTCGAAAAAATGAGGACATAATAAAAGTCAGTGCAGCAATATTTTTCCTTTGTTTTTCAAATGTAAAAGTAGAAAGTAAATGTTAATAGCAGCTACATACACATAATATTTACATAAGGTAAATAGTGGAAGAACGCAGACGGCTATCGATTTAGATGTTCAAATTGGCTGCCACCAGCCCCAATGCACTTTTGCGCGAATTTTAAGTGTACAATATCGACTTGTTGTATATGACACGGAACCAATAACACCAGAAAATATGCAGCAGAAAATAAGACATGCATGAGCATACATTTCTGAAGACATGTTACTGCGTGCGCATAGAGATTTTTCTGCGCGAATGCAAAAGTGCATTGAGGCTGGTGGTCTACAATTTGAACATTTAATTCGATAGCCGTCTGCTTTCTTTAACTGTTTACCTTATGTAAACAATTTATAGCTACTATTAACATTTACTTTCTACTTTTACATTTAACAAACAAATGAAAAACATTTGCTGGACTGACTTTTCTCTTTTAGAATTTGATTAAAAAAATACCATATGCTATTTAAAAAAAAGAGTTGACCTTGCTATGACCTGTGTGTCTTTCTTTATAGTGACAACAGTAGCGCCATCGAATGAGCCCCTTCATATAGTTAAACTTTTGTCTAATACTTTTCTTCATAACACTAATTGTTTCGAAGATATTACAGTGTTACACTTTAAATGGACCACGCTGTATGTACCGGGTGGCTAACTCAGAATGTCGCTCAGCCATATCTCAGGAACGGTTTACCGTACAGCTTTGAGAAAAAAAAATATTGTTGACTGAAGTGACCCCGAGAAACATCTAAAAATTATTTAGAAAAGCACAGGATGACCGATAGAGGGCGTAACATTCTTAGTTGGCCACCCGGTACATATACAGGGTGAGGAATTAGTGCGTCAAAGCTCAATATATCCATTAATATTAACTATATCACAAAACGTTATATACAAAAATCATAGATAGTCTTAAGCTACATGTTTTAAAATTATTTTCGTATATACAGGATGTTTTATATTGCCAGGGTGAACCAAACATACATTTTCTTAAATGGGACACACTATATATTATAGCAAATTTAGATTAACCATATCTTCCTCATTCCTTGAATAATAGGTTTCATTGAGTTATACCGAGTATTTCAGAAGTTATGGTCAATTTTGTCTGAAAATCAGTGCCTGTTCGACGTTCTGTGTATTCCACACAAAACAACTTGAATTTTTTTTTTGTACTGGAATGACTTTTTTATATTGTTACAGTTTCATAGCAAAGCGATATTTTGTAAATATTGCGAAAACAGTGTACATAGCGATCCAAAACGCAAATGCATTATTTTCTCATCTTATTTAAATGGAACACCCTGTATTTTATATTAAGAAAGAGAAGGACACTGTATGCACTTTCATTTTTATTAACCACTCCCTATATCTAAAATCGATAATATCTGAGATATTTAATATTTTCTTTATGAAAGTTAAGATGTCAAAAAGCCATTGCAATTGAGATAAAATTAGTAAATATACCTTTCATTAAGAAAATATTAAATATCACATAAATTATCGATTTTAGATATAGGGAGTGGTTAATAAAAATGAAGGTGCATACAGTGTCCTTCCCTTTCGTAATATAAACTACAGGCTGTTCCATTTAAATAAGATGAGAAAATAAAGCATTTACACAGTTTTCGCACTTTGCTAGGAAACTGTAACAATACAAAAATGTCATTCCAGAACAAAAAGAATTTCAAGTTGTTTCGTGTGGAATACACGGGACGTTGAACACGCGATGGTTTTCGGACAAAATTGACCATCACTTCTGAAATAATAATAATCATAATTTTTTTTTTTTTTTTAGTGAGGAAAAATGCCTAAACGCACCATCAGGGACGAGACCCGTCCCCGGTGTGTGGGGCTCGCATCCACTAAAAAACCTCACTTTGTCAGGTGTAGAATCCATCCCGGACCCGCTGGTCGCATTACTTCAGGATGGCACCTCGTAGTTAGCCTCGATCGGCTGCCTCCATTGCTTGGGTCTCTCTCTTCTTCTCTTTCAGCACCTTCTCGACGAACGTGGCGATCTTCTGCCAGTGGTCGTGTCCGGACAGCATCGTTTGCACGACGTTATCCGGCGTTAGAGGTCCTACTTCGTCTTGTAGAGCGTCTCTGTAGTCACTCCACCTCTCGCATTCGAAGAAGGTATGGTGAACATCATCTTCCGCAGAGTCGTGATACTGACATGTCGCTGGGACAAGGTAGCTGCGTATCATCCTAAGTAAATAGGATGGCGTGTCGAACGTGTTCTGCAGGGCGTCCAACATGACGTCCCATCTCGCCGAGTCGAAGGCGTTTCTTACGTCCAATGTGACGAGCATCACCAGAGGTCTCGAGTAATGATTTCCCCGTTGAGCGGCTTCGAAGGTCTCCACTACCTGCGCTACGGCGCCGACGGTAGAGTGTCCCTTCCTGAAGCCATGCTGTCTCTCGGACAGGCCTCCCGCGTCGTCTATGCTGCTCTCCAGTCGCGTTTTGAGCAGTCTTTCTAGTAGCTTTCCAGCCGTGTCCAGCATACATCGCGGTCTGTATGCCGATGCCGTGGTAGGGTCGCCCTTGTTTTTGCTTATCAGCACTAATCGCTGTGCCTTCCATCTCTTGCAGAACGCTCCTTCTGTTAAACAGCGGTTGTACATGTTCAGAAGCAGATCTGGGCAGACGCGCGCCACAATCTTGAGAGCTTCCGTTGGAATTCCGTCGGGTCCAGGTGCCTTCCGGTTTTGTAGGGAGTTCGCCGCTGTTGACAGTTCATTTCCGCTAAAAAGCGGGATGTCGTTCAATCGCTCTTCCTCCATTTCTGCAGTTCTCTCCGGATGGGTAGGGAACAACGTGTCAACGATGTTCCGCATCCGATCTCGTTCGAGGACTGGATTCGCCGTCTTCGTCGTAAGCTTCTGCATGACGATCTTGTACCCAAGGTCCCATGGGTCGTTGTCAACGTCCTGCCGCAGCTCGGCCCACTTACGTTTCTTGCTCCTGTAGATGGCGTTCTTGAGATCTCTCTTGGCGTTCCTAAAGTCCTGGTTAGGTGCCGCCTAAGCTGTAAACATCTTTTCCGGAGGGTCGCGATCTCGTCGTTCCACCAATACGCAGATCTTCTATTGTGTTTTCTTCTCTGCGGCATAGACGCGTCGCAGGCGCGACGTATGAGGGCCATGGTCGCGTCCGCAATAGTCTCCGCTGAACCGGTACATTCTATGACGGCATCCTTTCCCCGAGCGATTGCATGAGCCAGGGCGTCTTCATCCAGCTTCGCTACGTTCCATCGAGGGCCGGGCGGAGCAGGATTTCGCCTGTTCGGCTGCTGCCTCGTCACGTGGTAGCTTATGTACTGGTGGTCACTTCCGGTGTAGTCCTCCATCACTCGCCAGTCCACGATGTCCCGCACAATGTCCTCCGAGGCCAATGTGATGTCCGGTATCGTCTCTCCGTAGCCTGGTCTTCTGAACGTGGTGGTGTCTCCGACATTTACCACGCTGAGTCCGAGTCTGGCCGCCATGTCCAATATGCGTCTCCCTCGAGAATCGGTGTGCCGCTCTTTACCCACACGTATCCGTTTCGGGCTCCGTGGTTGTCGACGATGACTGTATTCGTGTCCGGGATCCATATAGCTGCAGTGCCGAGTGTGTCCCTGTACCACCCGGTGCATTCCTTATCCCGGTATTATTCACTGATAAGCAGCAGATCTACTCTGGTGTCCAGTTGTAGTTGGATGAGGAGATCGTCTGCTGTTCTGCTTCGGTGCATGTTGCCTTGTAGGATTCTGGTCATTGACTTTTCTTTGCCTGATCTAATGCCCTTCTGAAGGTGGGACATGCGCTGGAACCAGGGACGTGGCTGCGTGTCGCGGTGTCTTCCGTGCAGAGAAATCACTCTGCTTTGTTCTTGCAATCCTTCCGTTGGTGGCCTTTTTCTCCGCAGTTGATACAAAGGCCTTGAGTTCTTCTGTCTGGTCCGGGACAAGCAGCCTGTCGATGTCCGTAGCCGAAGCAGCGGAAGCACCTGACGACTTCTACCCTGCGTCTTATTCTGCTGTTTATCCAGCCGATCTTTATTTTCGGTGTTTCCAGCAGCTTAAGGGCTTGACGCTGACTTAGTTGGACGATAGCCATTCTCAGCCCTCTGTTGTTCGCGTTGGTGAGGCTGATCTTCACTTCGCCGTCCATGTCTTCTAGCTTTGCTCTAACTGCTGCGCGGACTTCCTCCGTTGTCGTTAAGCAGTCTAGATCTCTGAATTCTAGCGTCTCTTTGGGCTCTAAGGTGCTAATGTTAGCCCTCTCACCCAAGATCTTCTTCAACGCGCTGCTGAAGCCTGCTGTGTCTTTGGTGCTGGGTCCTAGTTCCAACAGCATATCCCCCGCGCGTGTTTTCCGCACCGCTTTAATCTCGGTGCCTGTCTCTTCTGGTTTCGCGTTGCTGCGCAGCTCTCGCAGTACGTCGGCATACGACTTCCCTTGCGCAGGTTTTAGGAGAAGCGCATCCAATCGAGGCTTGGCGTTTCGATTCCTCTGCTTCTTCTCTTCGGCTTCTTATTGTCGGTACCGTTGTCCTTTCTCTGACCACCGGCAATCTTCTGCTGCTGTTTGCTGTCAGAAGCCTTTGCAGCTGTCTTCTTCTCTTCTTGAGCTTGCTTTCTCCTGCCTGCTCGGTTCTTCATCCACACGTTCTCGGAGGGATGCATTTCCTTCTTCTCCACGTTCTTATTGCCCGTAGCAGAAGTAGCCTGCGTCTTGGTGCTCTTTTGCGCTCCTCTTGCTTTTGCTCTCCTGCTTGCAGCTCGGCCTTCTTCCATCTCTTCCTGTAATCAGAGATCATCTCCACTGCTTTTTCTAGCACCTTCAAGCCGTTCTTTACGTCCATCGAGACGTTCTTCTGTCTGCCAATAGCTGCCTTCATTGTCTTGATGACACCTATGCACTTCTGCAATTGCTCTTCTTCGCGACATCGCAGTTTGCAGATAACTTCTTTTGTGGACGACATATCTGGAGCTGATGTGGTGTCGTCACTGTTACCTCCTGGTTTCACGATGTTAAATGTCGTCAGATCTATCGTAATCGGCGACCTAACGTGCTGCGCCGTTGGTGTCTTGAAGGCACCGTTGGGGCTCTCTTCTGTGCTGTTCTTCGGCGTTCTCTTGTTGGTAGGTAAAGTTGCCATGTTGAGTAGTTCGCCAGCTCGTATACCCTCGGATCCTCGTATCCTACCCCAGTTCCCTGAGGCCTGACCTTCGCTTCGCCAATCCCGGAATACACGGACGGACTGGAACTCGCCCGGGGCAATGCAGATTCCGACATCTTGCATCCACCATACACTACCTGATCAGGGCCCGAAGTGGCTGGTTCCTCACAATGCATCGCGGATCCTCGTCGGCAGAGCAAGCTCACATCAGCCTACTCCCCAGCCGGATGAGAAGGCCAGTCGGTTCGTAGACACTCCCGGAGTCGCCGCAACGCTTGCCGATCTGTACCTGGGAACAAAAAGGAAAGGGAAGAGGATGGGTGGGGGTCAGCGGACAGCTGGCGTCACTGGCTGTACCGTTTCCGCATACGGTAGCGGCACTGGGGCCGGCCAGACATGTGAAATAATAATAATAATAATAATAATATTTATTTCAATCTTCCAAAAAAAAGCAATTAACTACATCAATATGGCAAGTAATAGAAAAAAAAAAAATGAAAAATTGAAAACTCAGCAAGGCAATTCAGAATATCTGATCTTCCATTGCCAGCTGATACAAAAATGAGAAAACACACATGGCGCTTAATCATGACAGTAACAATAAAAATTCAGCAAATACATACAATTACAAATATAAAATCTTATTAAATTCAAATAAAGTAGAGGAAGAACACCACAACTGCACAAGTACCTCAAGCATTGCCCGCACCCAGCCACAGCACAACCCTCCTGTAGTGATACTTAAATGAAGGAATCGACAGTTTTTTAAGATGCGTGGGTATTGCATTATAAACGTAACCAATATTATAAGAAAAGCTGCGTCTAAATAAAATTGTTCTATATCGCGGAACTGTAATAAAATGACGATACCGAACATTGATGTTGTGTACATCGGTGCGATATCTAATTCTGTTATATAAGTATGGTGGTTTCTGCAGAGTAATAATTTTATGGTAATAAGTGGCAGTTGCCAACCTAAAACGTTTCTCCATACTTAACCAACCAACCTATACTAGTTTGTGAGATATATGGCTATACCTTGGCAGACCAAAAACAAAACGCAAACATGAGTTCTGAATCCTCTGTATACGCTGTTTAGTAGCCGCATCAAGACATGAGTATATCACTGGTATACAGTAGTTAAACTGTGATAAAACCAGGGCATCACACAACATAGCTCTCGCCTTCTCATCAATAAACGACCTGTGGGGATACAACATTCTCAAGGCAGCATACGATCGTTGAGCACACTTCGATACTTGAGTTTTAAAACGCAATTGAGAATCGATATATAATCCAAGACTTTTAGTTTCATTTGTAAAATGAAGCATTTCACCGCCAAGTACAATTTGTATTGATTCTCTTAAATCATTGTTCGAACAACCGAAGAGCACCACCGTCGATTTTGTCGAATTTAAAAATAAGGAGTGCTCCTTTGAAATTTGAAGAAGGCTATCTAGATCATCATTAATCAAAGAAATTGCCGAATCTATATCTTTAGGATCAAAGGAATGGTATATCTGAGTATCATCCGCAAACATGTGATACTTACACGTTTTAAGAGAAGAAGCTATGCATGAGGTATAAATAGTAAACAAGAGAGGACCAAGAATGGAGCCCTGTGGAACACCTGCCGTTAAATGAGCTAAATGTCATTTCGAATTCTAACCTGTTGATATCTTCCATCTAAATACTGCTGAAAAAACTTCAGAGTATTATCCTGAAGTCCGATATATCGTAAAATAGACAACAGAAAGTGATGGTCCACGGTATCGAATGCTTTGCTGTAGTCTAGTAACACTAAGACCGTAATCTTACCTGCATCAGTGGCTATTATAATGTCATCAAGAACATTAGTTAAGGCAGTGAGACAACTGTGATTAGATCTGAATCCAGACTGATATACTGGTAAAATATCGTTAGTATTTAGATGTGCCCTCAACTGCCTCTCCACGATCTTCTCGAGTATTTTAGAAAACGTAGGTAGGATACTAATTGGTCGCAGGTCTTTATATTCAGAAACGTCAGAAAATTTAGGTAATGGAGTAATTAGCGCTATTTTCCAACAATCAGGAAAGACGCCTTCAAACAAAAATTATTTATATGAGTAATAAAAGGCAATATATATGGGCAACACATTCGAATATATTGAATACTAAAATTGTCAACAGACGAATTAGATGACACATTACTAATAATACTCCAAACATCATCTGTAGAAACAGAATAGAATGTAAGAGAATTAATCACATTAGGATGCCTCCGATTTACATAATCATCTGTCACATACGCAGTGGCTTTCTTTGGTACACTGTTGATAAAGAAGTCATTAATTCCATTAGGTCTCAATAAGTGCTGAGGAATTTGAGTATATTTTTTGGTATAAACGTTACACTTACGTAACTCTTTCCACACACCGCTTGTACTTAAGTGCTGAATTTTATATGAAAAATAAGCTTTCTTTTCAGCTATTACTGTAGAATTGCAAAGATTTCTTACAGATTTGTAATAAATCCATTTGGCAGGATCACCTGTTCGCCTATATGACTTGTAGGCATCATCCCTAATGCACATCAAGTAACGTGTATTATCACTTAACCACGGTGCATAATTTCTATTTTTACCACATCTAGTTTGACACGGTGCATAAAAGTCTAACAAATTCAGCAAAGTTCTATTAAAAAATTCTAATTTCTGGTTAATATCATTAATTCTGAAAATATAATGTAAGGGTTCTGAACATAAATGAGCGTAAAACAATACTCTATCAATTCCACTAATATTTCTATAGACCCAAGTAATATCAGTCCTTGGAGCTACATGTGGTATAGAAAAATGAATCAAATCATGATCAGCTAGATTCACATCACAAGAACCCACATCGACGGCAAGATTTTCCTGACGCGCAATAATAAAATCGACAAGTGTCTGGGATTTCTTAGTAATTCTAGTAGGTGCATCAACAAGTTGCGTCAGACCCAATTCATTTAAAAAGCCAGTAAAAAGCCGCGCGTTTCTCGAATCACATTGCAACAGATCTATGTTGAAATCACCAACACAAAAGAACTCCTTGCTCATTGGCAAGCACGTAGCAACAGAGACCTCAAAGAAATTTAAATAATCCTATATGTTTGACGACGGAGGTCGATAAGTTAATCCCAACACAAGACGCTGCCCACGAGTATTGATTAAAATCCACAACTCCTCAATCTTGTGTTCCACATCAATGGTGGTAAATTTTAAATTTGAACGAATATAGAAGCAAACGCCCCCACCCCTTGTGCCTCTGTCCTGTCTAACCAAAGCATAGCCACTAATCGCAAGATCGACACCATCAATGTCAGAGTGTAGCCACGTTTCAGATAGACCAATAACATCTATTGTCGATCCCAACAAAAAACTCTTAAATTCAGTGAAATGAGCAGGTAAGGAACGAATATTGACATGCGCAATCTTTAGTTTGGCACCCATTTCAAAGGAAGAAGTACGATGCCTTAACAATTGTCATCATGAAATGTAGACTGCGGCAGAGTGCGCACGTAAAAAAAGCAATACTATCAAGCCTCAAGCAAGTGTATATGTAAGTATATAGTATAATTAGTGTAAATATGATAATAGTAATAATAAAAGCTACGCTTATTACTCAAAACAAAATCAATATGTATATGTACAGAATTCGAAATAAAAACCGGTATTATAGTAACACTGATACACAAAGAAGTATAATACCTATTAATTATACAGCAAAACAATCTATTATGTATCTACGAAATTATAATAGTAATAAAAGAGAAGAAGAAAAAAAAACTATAACAATCTAGCAAAATATTCCTTGTGCACTTATTTTCAGCAGTCCAAGTATCCGAATTATAATTCAAATTAAGCAATTCAATAAATAAATTAACAGTGTAATAACGCAAGCTAACTACCAATAAGAGATAAAAGATTGCTTAAATACCCGACAGGAACTAATACTTGCGCTACTACTCAAAAGGAGATTAAGATATGTATTTCAAACGCAAACGCAATTGCCAAAAAGTATGATATCTTCTTATCAATATCTAAAACTATTTATCAATTTATATATATATATATGTATATACTAATCTACACCAACAAACAATAATAATAATTTAAAAAAAAACACAAAAAAGAAGCAGCGACAAAACAACAAAATACTTCTAATACGCTTACTTACAGCAGCCCAAATATTCAAACTATAACTTAATTAAGCAATTTAATATATTCAACAAGCAAAAAAAAGAAAGAAAATGCAAATCGTACTAAGAGAACTTGTAATAGCCAATGTCAGCATCGAGAAGCAATCAGTCAATGAATACACTTTATTTAATCTTGTGTACATTACCATCCTCTCTGAAGAAAAGCACACCATCCACACTCCATACGTTTTTCCTACCATACTTCGTAACTAAGTTTTTCATTTCTTGATCTCTTTTCCTAGTAAGATTTTCCTTAATTACGATTTTTGTTCCCTTTAGCCGGCTTCTGTGACGATAGACAAGAGATTTATATTTACGAGACGAAAATTTAATGATTATCGGTCGCCCTGTACTATTTGAACGCTGGCCCAGTCTATGGCATATTTCTATAAACGCCGGAGTGACGTCCATGTTCAATTTAGTCGACAACGTACTCACAACTCCTCAACATCCTCGTTCACATCTTCTGGCAGACCGTACATCCTTAGGTTGTTTTTTTCTGCTGTATTGTTCGAGTGCATCAACTTTACTCAATACACGATATAACTCAATTAAACCTTATATCACAGGAATGAGGAAGATATGCTTAATCTAAATTTGAAATAATATATAGTGTGTCCCATTCAATAAAATGTGCATTTGGTTCACCCTGGCAATATGAAACACTTTGTATATACGAAAACAGGGCAGGCAGATCGACAGAGACTGCCCTGGAAGAGCTAGCAAGGATCATTCAGAAAACCCTGAATGAAAAAGAAGCAGCCATCTGCGCCTAGATATCTCGGGTGCGTTTGATAACACATCGCATGATGCGATCAGACAAGCCCTGGAGTAGGCCAACACACTACGAAGATCAAGGGCGAGGCATTAGTGCGTCAAAGCTCAATATATCCATTGATACTGAAGATATCAAAAAACGTTATGTACAAAAATCCTAGACAGTCTTAAGCTACATGTTTTAACATTATTTTCATGTATACAGGGTGTTGCATATTGCCAGAGTGAACCAAATGCACATTTTCCTAAACAGGGGACACTATATATTATTTCAAATTTAGATTAAGTGTATCTTCCATATTCTTTCGATATAAGATTTCATTGAGTTATACCGACTATTTCAGAAGTATGGCCAATTTTGTCTGAAAGTCATTGCGTGTTCAATGTCCTGTGTATTACACACGAATAGCTCGAAATTGTTTTTGTACTGAAATAACAATTATAGTGTTACAGTTTTCCAACAAAGTGATATTTTACCAATATCGCGAAAACTGTGTACGGAGCGATTCAAAGCACAAACTTACTGTACTTGATATTAATACACTGTATACACTTTCATTTTCATTAACCACTCCCTACATCTAAAATCGTTAATTTATGATATCTAAAATCGTTAATTTATGAAATATTTAATATTGCCTTCATGAAAGATAACCTTTTTCATAATAATTGTAATATGTCAAATTAGCCATCAAAAAAATAACTGTAAAAAGCTATTAATTTAAAGCTATTAAATCATAAATTGAGATATACTTGTTAAATACAAGAAAACTATAAAATATTAAACTTATACCGGTAATTAACATTTGGTCATAGCCAAAAGTTGGCAGTATAACAGATTTCACAAATAAACGTTCAAAATGCCCACCAAATCGATCAAAAAACATTGTAGCCGTTTTTCGAGTGATAGATTTACATTTCTTACCATTTCGCGTTACGTCTAAAACGCGTTACGTCTAAAACTATCTCCAGCCAAAGACAAACACAAAGGGTATCCAAGAATACTAGACTCATTGTATTTATAGGTATCTAACCTATTTAATTGATTTTATACAGGGTGCTTCATTAATAATGGGAAATATTTTAACTGGAGATACTACGTGTCAAATTGACCAAAAATAGAAGACCATCTCGAAAACGGTGCGATTTTGAATAAGGCTATTTTTGGTCAATGGCCATTATTAGACACGTCGTAGTATCTCCAGTTAAAATATTTCCCATAATCAATAAACCACCCTGTATACACAGAGTGACAGATTGGGAGAGACCATTAGGAAGATTGGGTCTCCTAATGATAATTAATTTCTGCAAAGTTGCATATACATATAGGGTAATTAAATCTATTCACTGCAACTATTTTCAAGATGGCGACATTTTCCGAAGTATCGGAAATCGACGTCAGCCTTCTTTAATTAACTAAAGTTAATAGAATTTGAAGAATGTTCTTTGGTATTAGTATTATCATCCGAAAAAATGAATTCATTAAATAGAATTGTCATCTAATTAAAATTTACAATATAATCCTTAATATGTATACACGGTGACTCAGCGAGACTGTTCATTAGAAATTTATATGGTTCAGGCCAAAATATAAATTTGAAAGTTCAGAATTATATATAGTCGATTATGTTCTCTTCGATGAAAATATTATTACGTTTCTAGCGCTTCCGGTTATACCGAAAGTAGCCATCAACTTTGTTATTTTTTATAGAACACTGTATAATTTACATATTTGGATTTACCTGTTTTTAAGCTTTATAAATATCTTCAGTTTTTTAAATTTGATTCGTGCGTTTTGTAGTTAGTCGATTTTTTCTAAAACAATTTGCTATATATAGCCGGCATTTATTCAAAGAATCAGAGAACACTCGATTTTTCGGATATCAATTTAGAATTCATAACATTCTTAAACAACATGTTATAGTTTTATAGTTTAGCGCCGAAAACGGCTGTCTACATTGCGTGGTTACTTTACAATCGCACGTTAACTGTTCGAAATTTTGAAGAGTTGCAACCTAATTTTTTCAGATACCACTCCCCTTATTTTATTACTTAGTCATCCAATTCTACATCTTTTATGTCCCACATGTCCCGTACCTAAAATTTATAGTTTAGGAGATAATTAGAATTTTTTAAAAATACAGACATCGATACTTATCCAGTGTGCCATGGAAAATAAGCGTTCTCAAAGATTTACTGTCAAAGTCTAACGTCAAAGTCATATTTCCTCGTTTGATGCTTGCGAGTTAATAATTACACGTTAAATGCCTTTACATTATTGCTTATTATTATTATTATTGTATATTATTGTTAACTATACAATCAAGTCACTACCTTTTTCAACTCATAATTCACGTTTACGATGAAGTTTTTCATAACAATTCCGAATTTTATCAATTGATATAAACACTACTGTGTCTTACGATCATCCATGATGTTATACCTACATGTAATTTACATTTTTGTTTATAATATTCCTATCATGAGTGGATTGGAGCTAGACTGGATTGATTAGTTAATAACGCTAGAAATCATTTATTCTGAAAAAGAAAATACGATTTTTTTCGAGAATATAGAGTGCAACATTGTTCCTTGCAATAAATTATGAAATTAGAGAGCGGTTTATTAAATGGGACTTAGATGGGTGGGATAATGTGTAATAAACGCAATACCCGGAGCAGTATCATCCTGAAAGAACTGAAACAGCGATAAAATGAACTAAGTTTAGATTTAGTAAAGTACAACTAATTGAATGAAGAGTAGTTTTATGAAAGTTTATGTTCTGTTTTATATACGTAATGATCCGACTATCGCCATATGGCGATTTAGTTTATTTGCCATTTATTGGCAAACATCGAGTTGGCCGTGCCGGTAATTGCTGTTCTAGTGCCACTTTAGTTAGTATGTTGTGAAGCGCTCGTAACCGCAAATACTACAGCGAACGCCCTATTCATTAATGTTACTCTTAGGTGCATTCTATATGAGCATTATAATTTATTGACGAGTGTATGACATTCTGCTAATACTTACATTTATTTAACAATAATCAAATTGAAAATGGCGACCAACTTTTAATGAAATATTGACTTTGGCGCCCTTATGCTGCGGAAAATAATGTCTCCCAGTAGGTAATACATTTCTGAAATTAAAAATATGTTATTACCTGGGTAATAGTATGATAATTGCTAATATACCTTTCTTTTATCAATGATTGTCGTAATTTTTTTTATTTTACTATTATTATCAAGTGCTTTTCCCGCAATTTTACAAGACAAGACGTTCTTAAGGACGAAGCTACTTCTACAATTATAAATAATTAAAACTCACATTCGCTGGATTTGAAAATCCTTTTAAAACAAGAGAAACGTATTTGCAACATCAATATTTACAAGAAATACTCCGTCTCATATCTCAAATTTGTCACACTTGGTTGAACTTACGTCTGAAATCTCTATCGAACCTAGAGGTTTTCTACTTAGCTTCGCTGTCACCTCATTTTTTACTTTGTGTGTTACTGATTTCGTCGATATAATCCACCAATTATTAATCCAATCTTTAGATCTAGGCAAATTACCCGAAAAACTTCAACGTACGTTATCTTCCAAAGGAAACAATATCAACAAATCTCTGGTACGGCCAAGGATTTCTCGCCTTTCTTCCCTTGTAGCTAATGTTTTCATAGGGGCATTTGAGATTATAGCTTCGGAACATGCAAATTTAAAACATAAAACATGGTTGATGTATATTGATGACACTTTCATTATCTGGTTTCATAGTAAAAACACCACTTCTTGGATTTCTGAAATAGTCATCACCCTGATATCAAGTTTTACTATAGAGATTAAAACAAACGGTTTATTACCCTTTTTTGATTTATTAGTGACCTACCTGTCAGATGGTCACTTAGGTTACTTTATGTACAGAAAAGACGCACATACGGATCGATACTTTCCGCCAACTCGCATTATTAGTCGGCGCGAAAGCAATCAGTAATCAGCCCTTTTGCACATTCAGCAATTTCAATTTTTCAACTCAATGTCAGTAAATAGTTAAAATATGTCGAAACTGCTTTTTAGAATGGTTAGAGCTTCAGAAGCATATAAAGAGTTATAAATAGCTACGCGACTCCTCAAGGAAATGCAGAAAACTAATAATCAACAAATTGTTAAGGTTCTCCCCTACATTCACGGCGTTACGGCTTACATTGGTAAAATACCCGTTCGTATTGTCTGTAATAAAACGTTAGAGTTATCTTTAAATCGGGAAATAAAATCTCCCAAATTCTTTCCTCGCCTAAGGACACTCGCTAAGCTCTCACCCATAAAGACATCCCCAAATTTGCTGTGATTGTGGTTCAGAATACATAGCTGAAACCGGATGCTTAATTCAAACTTGGATCAAAGAACATCAACAATACGTTAGGACACATTGCTCGGTAAATTCAGCCTTAGCTGAACATTTTCTCGACACGAGCGAGGAAATTTGTAGTTGATTTGTTTTGAGCTTCTTTTTTATTTATCTTTCAATTCTCGAGATATTTCCACTTATAGGTCAATGAAAAAACAATTAATTAAGTACCAATTTATTCCAGAATATATAATATTAGACATGTTTTCGGTAATACTTTCGGTAATACTGGAAGAAATTGACATTTACTACAATCTTACTAAAGGGTAACTCCATTAGAGAAATTAGTGATACAGGAAGTATTTATATCAAAAATATTGAAGAATGGCACTTAAAAGTTAATCATCACAAAACGAATGTCTTAGCATTCTCAACGCGGCAAGCAAACCCTATTGTAGAGAATGTAGAGTTAAATAAGTGTATTTACCAAACTGTAAGTTCTGCCAGGCTCCTTGGCATAGTTATTGATGCTAATTTAAAGTGGAGGGAGCATATTAATATGCTTTGTAATACTCTGTGTAAGCTGTGTTTTGCTATGCGGCAAATAAAAGATTTGGTCAGTGAGCAGGTGTTGCGCATAGTCTACAGCGGTTGCTGTTATACTAGAATTAAGTACGGTATTATTGTTTGGGGTGGCAGCTCCGACTTGTGTCGAGTATTCATCTACCAAAAAAGTTACTGCGCATTATGCTTCATTTAAAGCTTAACCAATCCTGTAGAGGTTACTTTAAAAAATTCGATATACTTACGGTAATTGGAATTTATATCTTAGAAGTATTACTTTTCTTTTTTTTAAAAATAAGCACTTACTTCACGATTATATTTCCACACATGACTACGGTACTCGACATAATGATCGGTACTGCCTTCCGAAACATAGACTAACGCTAAGCGAGAATGGCCCAACTTATGCGGCATTAAAAATGTACAATAAATTACCGAATCATATCAAGGAAATAAGAAACTTACACTCCTTTAGACAGGCATGCAACCGACTGCTCCTCCAGATAGAGCCTTATTCAATGGAAGAGTATTTTGGTTATACATATTAGTTAATTACTTAGTTCTTATTTTTAGTTAAGTTACACCTACTTTTCTCTTGACGTTTGCCTTGTTACCTATTCTATTTGTTTCTTCTTGTACTTTAAGATGTAGATATCTCAAAGCAATAAAACTTATTCTATTCTATTCTATTCTATTTAATATGTGTCAAAATAGTAATAATATTAATGGCCATGCCTATCAACAAAAAATGTCTAAAAAACAAAGAATTCATTGATATATCGAATTTTAATTACATTCTCAGATCAAGCTATAAAATTAGTTCACCCTGATTTTAGAAAAGAAAATGTAAGCAAAGTTAGAACAATACTAGAAAAAAATAGTTATCCTAAAGAATTTTATAATAAATTAGGTAATCACAAAAAGAATAAATAAAATATATAACACAGGTACAAAATCAAATCATAACATATACCACACAATACCATACATAAACAATTTAAGCGACACAATAAAACATTAATTAATTAAAAAAAATCAGATATTCACATAACTTTCATACGTACCAACAATAGACACTTATTACAAATTGAAAAACACCCATTAAACAAGATAATCAAAGTATAATGTCGTTTATAAATTAGATTGCAAAGATTGTAACAAATGTTATATCGGACAAACTAAACAATAAACGAATTTATAATCACCAATACACTGTTACACATAACGTCACCGCTGAAACTGCTTTATCTAAGCACTCTAAAGATAGACGACATAATTTTGATTTTCAAAACACTAAAATTTAAAAAAGGAAAATAATTATACAAAAAGTTTAATTTACGAAATGATATACATTAAAAAAGATGAAAACACTGTAAATCTTAGAACCGATATCGATAATTTAAGTGTTATTTATAACAATTTAATTCACGCCTGATTTTTATTAATTTTAAGCTCTTGACTAGGTTTGTTTTTGCCATGTTTTCCCTAGTCCTTGAACAGAATTGTTAGAGCTTGACAAAAAATAGATTGATATACGATTAATTCAAATCATTTTTATAGTTGTATTTTTTTTTTAGCCGGGGGAAAATGCTTTATGCACACCAGCGCATGGGCTCGTTCGCGACTGGTAGTGTGGGACTCACGGAGTACTGTGTACCCCCTAAAAATCCCTCCTCCGCTCTAAGCAGTGCCCGGAACCATTTAGTATATACCATCAGACACTGCCAGCTGCCTCAGTCCTCTCATCTACTTCCCTGCGCCTCTGTTTGCTGTCTCTTTCGTTCATCTAGTTCCTTTCTTCTCACGATGGTCTTGAACATATTTTGTATAGTTTCCTGCAGACTCCACCATCAACGGGATTAGAGTTTTCTCGGTGATTGGGTTCCCAATCTTTCCTTGCGCTGTTCTTCTATTTTCGTACCATCTGTTACAAACGAAAGCAGTATGTTCTGCGGTATCAATCAGACTGCAATAGATACAACGGTCCTCATTGTCCTTTCCCACTCTTTTTGAGTAGGCCCGGAAGGTACCATGAGCCGTTAACACTTGTGTCAGATAGTAGTCAACGATACGATGTTAGCAGTTTACCCAACTTCTGACATTTCTAATTAGGCGGTTTGTCCATTGTGCATTGTCTCTCGTTTGGTCCCATCTCTTTTGCCATTTAATCCGGGTCCTTTCTTTGGCATCTTTTACTACGTTGCTGCGATCATCCTGTGCGTTGTTGAATATCTCAGTTCTTTCAAGTACCATTAGGTCAATAGGCGTTGTACCCGTAATTACTTGTAAGGACGCCAACAATGCGGTTTTATAAGATGAGGCTACACGCATAAGAATATTTCTTTGCGCTCGCTCCATAATTTTCCTGGTTTTTCTGGATATTTACAGCTTTATACCAAATTGGTGCCGCGTAGAGTAATATGTTGTGCAGCGCGCTGCTCAGTATCATTCTCTTGCTACTTTTAGGGCCGCTTAAGTTCGGGATATTCTTGCAAGACTGGCCGTTTTCTGTTCAGCTTTGCTTGACGCCGCTACCACGTGTGGTCCAAAGGATCCCCTCTCATCTATAATTACTCCCAAATACTTAACCGAATTTGTAGGCAATATCCCCACTCCATCTAGGTTAAAGGAGACGTGGTTTCTCTTGCTCGCGCCTTTCATTATGATTGCTTCGGTTTTGTCTGGTGCTAAGCATAGCCCGCGGTTCCTCATCCATGCACTTATCTGTCCCAAACATGTGTTAGTATTTTACATCAGTGTGAACTCATCACTGGCCCCTACAACGAGTGCAAGATAATCTGCGTATGCAATACACACTGCGTCTCTAGTCAGTTCCAGGCTCATCACCCCATCATATAACACATTCCAAAGCACTGGACCCAGGACCGAACCCTGTGGTACTCCCGTATTCACATCAACAAGCTCATTTTTTACTATACTGATTTTTCTTTCGGTTAGGTAACTAGATATAAACCTGGCGAGGTAGTCAGATATCCCTCGGTCGTTTAACTCCTGTATGATTTGCCTGTGTGACGCTGTATTAAACGCGTTTTTCACGTCGATAGTTATTAAAACGCTCCATTTGCGCTGGCTTTCGTGCACCGTTTCCATGACTGCCTGGATTGCATGGATGGTGGATTTTCCTTTTTGGAAACCGTACTGGTGCCAATGGAGGTTCCCTCTCTCCTCAAGTTCCACGGTTAGACGGTTTTTTATAAGAGTTTCTAGGAGTTTGCTCAGCGTATTTAACAGGCACAACGGTCTATAAGAACTAGCTAAATTTGGGGGTTTTCCACTTTTTGGTATTAACAATACCTTAGCCACTTTCCATTTTGATGGAAATTTTTGAAGCTCCAGCAGTTGGTTCATAACACTCAGCAACCACCCTGGTGCACACTCCGCGACTATTTTGATTGCCTCCGGCGGAATCCCGTCAAGTCCAGGTGCTGTTCCACCCTTAATGCCTAAGGTTGCCCTTCTTAATTCCTCCCCTGTAAACGGCTCGACCTTCTGTACTACTGGACTAACCTGCCATTCATCCGTACTTTTAGGAAAAAGGTCAGCGATAATCCGCCTTCTTACCTCAATACTGGGCTCGTACGGTGTTAGGTATTTTGTCTTTTTAAGCATGATCTTATAGGCTCCTCCCCATATATCGTTGTCTAGCTCTTGGCGTATTTCTTCCCAGCACCTTCTTTTAGATTGCTTTATAAGCGTTCTTAGTTCTTTTTTTCCTGTCCAATAGGTTTCTCTCAGAGATTCGGTAGTTTCCATGTCCACTGTCTGTGTTCTTTGTCGAGTTAGTTTTCGCCTATTCCTGATACATTCCTTCCTCTCTCTCAGAGATTCGGTAGTTTCCATGTCCACTGTCTGTGTTCTTTGTCGAGTTAGTTTTCGCCTATTCCTGATACATTCCTTCCTTTTCCTCTCTATATTGTCGGTCCACCAATATGGCTGCCTGTTTCTTTCTTCACAATTAACACTGTTCCTATATACCTGCCAGATTTGTTTGCTGCATGTTTTGTAATTTATGCCCGTTTCATCTTTAGCCACAATTTCAATGGTTTCTCTAAACGCCCTCCAGTCTACTGTGTATTTTGCCATGTCAACCCTTTTTCTTGTCCTTACGTCTTTAAGTTCGAAATAGATGTATTGGTGTTCGGTCAGAGTTTCTGTCTCCAGTACCTCCCAGTTTACTATACTTCTTGCTATTTTGTTTGTAGATATAGTGACATCAATGTAGGATTTCGTACTTCCTCTGACGAAGGTCGGTCTCAAGCCCGTATTATGTACTACCATGTCTTTTTCTGAAATGTGCTCAGTCCAGTACTTCCCCTTCTCATCGAAAGTTGGAGATCCCCACTGGGGAGACTTTGCGTTGAAATACCCAAGTATTAAGACCTCTGCGTTCCCCACATTCCTCATTATAGCATCTACTTCCTCTTTGTAGTCTTGCATTCTCGTGTTTGGCGACAGATAACAGCAGACTATGGTGCAGTCCTTATAGGTTAGTATGAGGTGGCCATCTTCCACTCTATGCTGGATCACCTCAGTGTCTCTATTTAGAAATAGTGCCGCAACGTTTACTCTTTTATCCTTAATCCACTCCTTACCGCTCACACGTTTTATGTTCGGTTCACTAACTATAGTTGTATTAAACCCATATTCCTTCATTATTATCTGAGAATGTCATTAAAATTCGATATATCAATAAATTCTTTGTTTTTTAGATATTTTTTGTTGATAGGCATGGCCATTAATATTATTAGTATTTTGACACATATTAAATGTCAATTTTTTCCACTGAAGAAGTATTAACGAAAACATATCTAATATTATATGTTCTGGAATAAATTAGTATTTAATTAATTGTTGTTTCATTGAATGGAAATATCTCAAGAATTGAAAGATAAGTAGATAAAGGTCACAAAATATATGTATTACTTTTTTTATTGGAAGATTTTCTTCTCTAGCGTGGTTTACACACTGAGTTGCTGTGACTTTTCGACATCCCCCAGAAGGTATTCGTCTCGTGGTTCACCTGTCGAGTTATCGTAACCTTTTGGTATTGATTGATTTTTTTTTTGTAATATATATTTTACGTGAAATGGATTGCGAATAATCATTTGATTTGGCAGTATTTGACTCTTCAAGTTTGAAGTGTTTTTCAAAGCTTATGTCGCGCGAGATGTTTGGTAGGTGTGACCGATAAGTGGATGTTCGAGGAAAGAATTTTGAATACCTATTTATTAAATTAAGCTCGCCATCCATAGTGACAAGACTTTGTAGTAGCAGATATATTACATAAGTGATAAATAAATTTAACTAACCTTCCTATGCATAGTTCAAATGCGGTAGTATTGGTGGAATAGAATAATTGACAGTTCTATAGGAATTTGTTTTTTTTCTGTATCACCGCGGTTATAGGTGAAAAACTGATATAACGCAACATAACCTTTTTTTATAGCATTAAAGGTCCTAGTAATGCTATGATCGCTCGGGCTAAATAGAAATAGTCGAGCATAATACTGTTTCTACATAATATTTAGCCATTTTAGAAGTAGAACTATATGCAAAGAACGAGCAACTTCTACGATAGACACTAAATCATATAAACACAGAATCTTTGGAGGATAGTGGTTGAAAGTAGTATTTAAATATTGATCGTTAACTTGCAGGTTATTTCAACATTACCTTGGTGCTCTATTTTTGAAATGTCCTTTACATTTGGTAGTATCATTAAGTTCTAATTTATATTCATGTAGTATGTACTCGTATTTTACTTTTATTTTATTTTCTCTGTCAATAGGAAACAGTCCAGTTTTGGAAATGTTTTCAACTATTATACCATATTATATTGTAAAATATAGTCAATATAGGATAAAAATAGTGTAAGGTTGTGAATTATCCGAACGAAGCATTGATAACATGGCATACATATGTATATGTATGTGTGCTTCGTATGGGAGGCAGTTTAGGATTGCCAACTTTAACCTACCTATATACTTGTAATCTAAGAATTACGTTATTATAAGACAGAAATTCAACAATTACATTAGAATATGCAGATATTTTATCAAAAATTACACAGAAGACCTCATTCTGCTCAAGGATCGCAATCCCGTTTTGGCTCTGTGTCAAATTACAGTTTTTGCTATAATATTGTATGCACACAGCATTTATATTGGGCTATTAACTTAGTGAGTTATATTTTAGGGAATAAAGTGTAGTATAAAATTGTTTTATGTGATTTCTTTCTTAGTCCATTTTTCGGTTTTTAATTTATATTACCGAATAAAAAAATTATGAAATAACTTTAATATATGAATAAACAAGCTTCTCGCATAATTGCACATCTAATTTGAGTATTGATAAGAAGTATAGGTATAACGTACAATAGTTAACGATCAGAAGACTACTATGAGATTCAGAATTATTTTCAAATCCGTTCCTATATATAGTGGCAGGATGTAGGTATATGCCGCGTGTTTATTATGAAGCGTTCTATAATACGAACGGCAATGTCAACAAATGTCAAGAAAATTGATTATATGTGTGAAATTTGTATGTGAATAACTTCACTCATTAAAATGGTAATAAGTATAGATAAATATTTTTGGAAAACAGTTTTTTCCTTACGACAATCATTTTGAATCTCCCTTTATTTATACATGCTCGTGTCGTGCCGGGAACGTATTAGTGCCGAGTCCGATTTGTTTTTGTTGGGTTATAATTGTTGCGACAGTATCACGTCTAGGAAATAGTCCAGTGGTTGAATATATTTCAGGAAGGCAAGATCAACTATGTTCTCTTAAGAAGAACTCACTCTATTGGCGCTGCACAGAAACAAGATAGGTGGTAGAAAAAGAAGTTTTTCTATTCCGGTGCTATAAAGTATAGTATAAAATACACGTTTCATAAGCCATTTTTGCGCAGTTGTTCTTTAGACAACTCGCCTAGCGGCTCGTTTTCTAAACTTGGACGCGTGCGCAAAAATCGTGTCTTATGAAACTTGTATCTTATTATACTTCATTTCATCCATGTGTCTTAGAAATGTTTAAATGCGAACGAAAGTTATTATATTGGTACTATATTTTTCCATTTCTTTTGTCCATAAATTAGGCGCCTATATGCAAAAGTTTTAGATTAAGTAAAGTCACACAAAATTGTCAACAAAGTTATATTTGTTGAATATTATATCACTTCAATAAACTAAAGAGTTATTATCGAACAAGTTGTTTTCTAACGTAATGGTATTAATAAAAAGAAAGGTATCAATACAGGAATATGCTTTTCTGAAGTTAACCCTTCACCACACGCACCTTATTTCATAGCATGATTGCACGCACCGGTCTGAAAGACCGTATTTAAAAATAATTATTTATTAAGAATATATCATTCACATAATTTCTAAAAGGTTTAAGACTGACTATATGCAGAACTGATTTTTATGTAAAATAATTTTAAGACAGTTTCTATTTAAGGAGGTACATATATATTTTTATTCATTAGTTAATGTAACATAAAATTTAAAAAAAACTAAGAACATATTTTACAATAAAATTATTACAGCATAAGTACGAAAACATATTAATTTTAAAAGATCAGTAATACCGTACATATTTTTACATATACAACAGTAATATTTTGTTTTTCTGTTTTTGTTGTGGTCACAAAAATGGCATCTTCCTCTTTCTCCATCAATTCTCTCCTCTCCATTGCAATCCACAACTTTCTTGAAGTCGAAGTTTTATTATTCTGGGAGTAGCTGCCTATGTTGCGCGTAAGACTAACGCAATGTAAAGTCTTTGAAGCAAATCTCGACGAGTTATATTTGACGTAGGATTATTCAAGGTATATACAATAAAAGAATTTATGGCTGCCACATTCATCATACTATAGAAAATCATCATAGGCCATCTTCTAGTATTCCTAGCGCAGTCATATTGCGCGCGCATCTGGTTAACAACATCTACACCCCTTTCGTTTGATTACATAAGTCAATCATTATAGGTTTATTGTTTATTAGATTTATTTTATCGTCGAAATGCATTGTTGACAGCACGAGTACACTTTTTTTCTTTTTAGGTACAAACGACACTAAGGTACGATCCTTCTGATAAGCAAAAATGGTAAAAGTGTTCATTGACCTTAGGCTATCTGCAAGCGGCATACTTGTGAACCAATTGTCTGTTGAAAAATTACGATTTGACCCAACTAGATGTTCACACAGATGTTCAACAACACATTTCGCACTATTGTCTACTTTGTACGGACCATCAAGTTGAAGCCCAACGTATACCTCCATACCACTAGTATAATAAGTTTTGGCATCACAAGCAGTATACATTTTTAACCCATATTTGTTGGGTTTAGAGGATCAGTACTGCCTAAAACCGCAATGTCGCCGGAACCCCTCCAATTTTTCATCAACTGTTACATATTCAGAAGGGCTGTATGCTGTTTTACAATGTTCTATAAACAACAACGATTGATAGCCATTGTCATTTCGATTGACAATGAAATGTTTTAAAAACGTTCACCTGGAGAAGTACGGTACTCCGTACTTCCACTCCGTACTCCGAGTGGAATAAAACCAAATTTAAACGTGTTTAGTTTTTTTGACCAATGATTTACATAAAATCAATATTTCAATGGTGCAATTGAAATATGGGATTGTTTATGATGGGCATTAACTATTATGTTCAGTTTTTAAGAATAAAAATCATAATTTGTGAAAAAAAGGCAGATGTCCTGGAATATATCACTTTTTCCAATGATGGCCACCTTATTGTACACAATAGGACAAGGGATGGTCCGATATGGGACATGAATTATTTTAAGAGAAAAGTACAGTGAAATCCGTTTAACACAAAACCGCTTAAGAAGAAATATCGGTTAACACGAAACAATAAAGCGGTCCCGAAAATGTACTATGTATTTGCATACATTTTTTTCTCTTAACACGAAACAAAAATCGCTTCTCAGAATGAACAAAATACTAAAAACAGCTGCCGCGTCAGAGAGAATAAAAAGGTGTTTGAAATCAAAGAGAATGTTGTTTATCTAAAATGGACAATACAAAAAATATATCAGATTATTTTTCAAAAAGGTATAAATGTTTTATTTGTTTTTTTTAATTGCAAATTATGTATTAAATTTCAGTAACTTCTTGTTAATATTTTTGTTTTATTGAGTTTTGTTAAAGGCATGCAAACATATCTACGTAAATAAAATGTTTTCCTATGACCTGGGTTACCATGTTCACTACAATATTACGGTACAAGAACGTACAAAATTAACGCGCCCATGGTATATTATTGGCCGCCGGTGTATTGTTGGCGCCTATTATAGGCATTTCTTTGGTTTTTTATATTGGCATTTTTCGACGTTTTTAAAAGAACATATAGTTAAATTAATTACATGAATTAGAGAGAGAGAAGTTATAGTGTCAATTAAAATTATGAGGGTGTTAATATACTCATACGTGTTCTTTGCATCCCTCTGTTTGGTACTAATTGGTAATTATTAATAGGATTCTTAATTTTTATACTGCAAATGCTACAGAATATATTTTCGAAGGATAATGGTACCTATATAAATTGTTATCGGAATAACATAATCAATAATTGCTAAGAGTATCAGATATGAGTATTGTTAAAAAGTTTGAAAGTTTGAAGTTTATTAAAATGAATCTAATTGCACTAACAGATCATAGGATTTGTGTTACCTGTATCACATGTAATTGTATGTACATTAATTGATAGTAGATCAGGTATTATTTTGTTATTTTATGGACAATTGAATACTTGAAGTTTTTCGACATTCGATATAAAAGTTGTCATTATAATTTGTAGTAAGTATTTCTTTTTAAATATATCAATACGTATACTACTTCATTATTATTGATAAAGATCTAAGAATATCAACAATTTGTATTAACCATAAGCAGTAAGTCATTAGCTTAATTCCACATAAATATATTTTTGTAGTATTATTGTGTCTGGTGCCATCTATGTACGGTAATCTAGAAACATGGATCGTGGACTTGCAAAGTGGAAAACTACTTAATACAGAGTACTACATCTTTAGCGCCTTCTACACTAAATTATAACTTTTAACACTATAGGAATGATTACTTTAGGGTAATTTATTATTTTTGATAATGATAAAGTATTATTTTATTAGGTCACTATCTATATTATCTTACGTTCTACCTATTTATTGAAATACAAGAATCGTGCTAATATTTCTAATTTCATGTAGGTGGCACTTCCTACACTGTACTTAATAAATTGCATTATATTTATTGGCGTCTGTAAGAAACTTTCGTTTCAGTAATGATGTACATTTCTTTGTTTCGTTTGTTTATAACAATTTTCTAAGTTTATTATTTCCTGGAGAGCTCTGCTGATTTATTTAAGTTATCTTTTTCGTAGCTGATTATTATGTTATAATACATTGTGTCTAATTCCTCACCTCTAACACAGAATAAACGAATAAACAAAAAGGACAAGTTTGTCGGAACCTTTGATGTTTTATTGACGATTCTGAGTGATCTCGAGTCTATTGATGCCATTTTGAAAATATGTCCAAGAATGGACATATGATAATTGGCAGAAAAGTTTGAATTTGATTTCAAGCATCTATAGTAGGCAAGTAGGCTACATGTGTTAGAAATGTACATACATCAAGTATAAGATAATTATATATAAAAATAGGTTTTAAACAAGAATCAAACAACAAATTTTGCAGTTGAAATAACTATAATATTTAATTATGCTTTACTATAATTAAGATATGTAGGTAGCTGCCAACATACATAAACCGAGTAGGTAAAACGTACACATCACAAAATCACTAAACTCACAACTAAGAACGAACCTCCAAACACCTTCAAACAAACAATAAAAACATGTAAATAACATTCCAGGAATATTTGGCCTTTTTTTAGAAATGGTGTCTGCCAGTCATGCGCACAAAAACCATGACATCAATTTTAAGGCTTTTGTCATTTCTGTTTATTCTGTGCCTCTAAGCTCTCTGATTCGGTTTTGTTTATGTTCTTATTGTGCTCTGAGGAATATTCAATATTCCTGTTTCTGTTATTGTTTTGTACTGGTTGTTGAGGATTTCAGTTTATCCTTCCCGTATGTCGGTTTTTCTACGTTATTACTGTCAATTATATACTATGAAAGATTTACTTGCATTTGCAAACACGAAGTCGAATAAATTTTAATTATATATGTGTATGTATGTGCATATGTATTGTAGTTATTCTTCCGGAAAAATTGAATGAAAGATAAAAACAACCACAAGCATGCAAGCATGAGAATGAAATAACCACGACGGGAAGATTGAAAACAGATGTTGAAATCAAATTGAATGAACTAGGTAAAAATAAAACGAAAAATGTATGTGTTCAAAAGAGGGACACTAGGAGTATGAAACATAAGGAGTTTAAAAGAAAAGGGAAACGAATTGGTATATGAATTTGAAGAAGCTGACTTAGACGTACTGATAATACCAGAGACAAAAAGAAAGGCGAAGGAGAAACCCAGTTACCAAATAAACACGTATTGATTTATAGTGGGGTGGCCAAAGTTGAGAGCAGCGGATAGAATAGAATGTGTAATACATGCAAAACTAGAAGGAAGTATTATATCATGGAAAGCAGAAAATATGTTATCAGTGGAGCTAATGATAGAGGAGGAGAAAAATACAATAATAGCAATATATCGATCCAACGAAAGCGAGAGAGATATAAAAGATAAATTCTGGGACGAACTAGCAATGATTATCGACACTAGTGATGGAGTAATCTACATAACGGGAGATTTCAATAGGAGAGTTGGAGTTAGAATAAACAAATGGGAACAAGTAATAGGAAAATATGGCGAAGAAGAAAGGAATTACAATGGAAATAGACTGCTAGAAGAACTAATAGGCTAGACTACTAATAGAAAGTAATAGTAAGAAAAACCAGAAACTGTTCTATACAATGTTGAAAACTACGAGAAAAGGAATATTTCCAAGAATTATTGAACGAAAACAAACGAACAGAAAAGGAGGAAAATTTGACAGGTACCTAACTAATGATAACATAACAGAAGAAGAATTGAACATTGCACTGAAGAAAATAAAAAATGGCAAGTCACCAGGACATGACAGAATAACCGAAGAAATGATTAAGAAAATGGGGGAAAAGGGACAAAATTACTATTAAAATTGTATAATAAAATATGGGATGAAGAACAAATACCAAAAGATTGGGAAATAGGACAGACAGTACCAAACTATAAAAGGAGTGACAAGAGAATATGTGAGAACTGTAGGGGTACAAGGTTACTTAGCACACCATTGAAGCTGTATGAACAAGTTCTAGAACACAAACAAACAAAACCGCAAATCGAAAAACAATAGCACAGCCTCAGAACGGATTCTGAAAGGGAAGAGGGGTGCAAGACCATATCTTCACGATTAAGCAGGTTATAGAGAAGACCGTGAAATACAATAGAAAAGCTTATTTAGCCTTTATTGAACTTGAGAAAGCCTTTGACAAAGTACTAAGAAATAGCATATGGGAAAGTTTGATGAAAAAGGGAGTCAAACAGAAATTAATAGGAGCAATTAGAAGCCTTTACAGAAATACAAATAACTACATAATCAGTAATAACTGTAGGTCGGAAGAATTCAACACGAGAGATGGACTGAGACAGAGAGGAGTAATGATCTCAGTGCTGTTTACAGTATTTATGGATGACATTATTAGGAAATGTGGAAATAATGTATATAAGCTGTAAGTAGGCTATAAAAATATGCAATATATCTGAGTGTGCGTTCGCCGACGACGTTGTAATTATGCCGGGAACTGAACACCACCTGCAGAGAAACTTAACAACATGGAATGAAGTACTATTACAACACGGCATGAAAATAAATATTAACAGAACAAGTGCAGCAGTACAATTACCTAGGTGTCATCATGGAGGAATCAGCTAATAGGAAGCAGATATAATACAACGAATAGAGAAAAGTAATAAATTATACTTTGCAATGAACAATGGGTTTATAGCTAAAACAAAAATGACTATATGCAAAACTGTCTACAAGCCGAGCCTAACGTACGGGTGTGAGACCTGGACATTGACAAACAGAATGAAATCAGGATTAGAAGCCATGGAAATGAAATGTCTAAGAAAAGTAAAAGAAGTTATACTAAGAGATCGTGTGGAAAGCAGCCAAATACGGGAACAACTAGATGCGATGCCATTAGTAGAATTTCTAAAAACAAGACAACTAGCCTGGTGGCGACATCTGACCAGATTGCATCCAGAGAGAATGGTAAAGCAAGTGTGGGAAGCGAAACCAATAGGTAGACGGAGTAGAGGTCGACCGCAAAAACAGTGGGATGGGGTAATAAGCAAGATATTACAAGAAAAAGGAGATACATGGAGTGCAGCACAGAGAAGAGCAAAAGATAAGAGCCTGCGGTGGAAATTTGTGCATTCTGGTGAACCTTAACTTTAGAATTTAAAAGTTTTTGTATTTTTTCCTTCTGTGAATAATTTTTGCTTACCCTACACCTCAACGGTAGAAGGGTATATGATTATATATATGTATACATTGTAGTTATTGCGTGCGAACCCTCTGTTGCGCAATTTTCGCCTTTATTTCGTAGAGTAAAAAATTCATAATCACGAAACCATTGCAGATAATCAATTGAAATTTTGGATTTTGGATTATCAAATCATACTCTTTCTTTGAGTGATATAAATTTAATTCAACTTTCACCACAAAGGAGAGGTAAATAAATCCATGCGTACTTCAATACTTTGTAACTTTGTTCATCATTAATTTATTAGAGAAATTCTCCACCTTTCAGCTGTTCTTGTCATTAATGTTCGATTTGTGGCGAAAATAGGACTATATATTAAGATATAAGGTATATTAAGATACAAATTTCATAAGACACAATTTTTGCGCACGCGTTCAAGTGCGCAAAAACGGCTTATGAAACGTGTATTTTATACAATGTTTTCTATTTCGGTTATTAAAAGTTCAAAAAAGATTAAAATGAGAGACAAGTTTTGTATGACATGTATTGTTTGACATGTAATACTAGCGTGCGATAAATACTTTATGCAATCAAAACGGGTGTCGTAAAGTGAACTTTATAGCAGCGGAATAGAAAACAATCGCTTTTCATCTTCTATTTGTAAAACAACCGATTCTTTAGGTGGACGAATATTTCCGTACATACAAAATTCAACAAAATTTGGTAAATAGTTTGTCTTGAAAAGTGGTAACGTTTTAGTAACTCATTGTTGCTATAAGAGCAACAGACAATACAAAAGAATCACAACAAAAATTAAGTGAGTGGTAAATAAGATAGCTATATTAACACGACTTAACCTCAAATCATTTTTAATTCAACTATAAGTTGTACTTGGGAGATAGATAAGTTCCTTACTATTTACGAATACTGACGAGTAACTAAATCGGGCGATAAGTATGAGATGAAGAGGAGAGCACTTCAAGTGACCTTTATGAATTTCATCTTTACATACTTATAGTTTCATAATTTGAAATAGTTCCTCATTCATTGTTGCTGACTAGATAATTTGAGTCATTAGGACTGCTTGTGGTTTATCTGTGTGAGAAATGACTTAGTTTTTATTATCAGTTAATTATCATAATCGTTGAAAATATCGGATCTATCGCTACATATATCGTTAAGTGGACGTTATTATGACACATCAATTTGAACTAATTTCATGATATTAATCCTCTTTTATTAAATAAGGTATCAATTTTATTACTATCATTATTACAGATTACTTCGAAGAAACTTTACTTTGTTGTAATGATCTCACATTTTCAGTGCTGATGTAATACGAACTCATAAAGCTCTATAACAAAGGAACAGACCGAGCAACTATTTCGCGGCTGGGCGAATGCTTTCTGTTGCATGTTTGATATGGTAGCATTGTCCGAATACACACGGGCCATTCAAAGAGAATCATATAACACCGGTTCTCTGTTCCCTTTTCATACCTGTTATAATGAGTTAAGTCGTGCGCATTTGCTGAAATGAAATGGTCATTCTTGCCTGACTCCCATGAGAAATACAATTACACGGATGCCATGTTTACCCTTTTTTAGATACATACATACGTTTGTATTTATCCAGGTATGCATACAAAAATGTCTAACAATGCCTGACATTGTAGCTTAAAAAAATTGACTACTGAGTATAAATGTATGAATTCTTTTGCTTGAAATTACTAGACATGCATCATATCTGAATTTGTATAATAATGAGTTACACATATTTAAATAATCATATTTTTATGTAGTGCAATAATTACCTGCTTATATATTTTAACTACTTTCCCATATTTTAAACTAAACCGTAATATCATAAATGGTTCTCATTAATACGAAAATTTAGCAAAAAATACAGATTATATGATGTTGCTGCTAAAGTAGGTCACAAACAATTAATGCTGTCCGTAGAAAATAATACTTTGTACTATTCATATCATTTAAGTTCATGCGAAGTATGAGTATTACGAATACCGACATTGTTTTTCTAGCCGTTTATTTCAATTTACTTTTCTAATTTTCGGGTTTCCACGATCCGCATGATGATTGCTTCAATTTACTTTACGAATGACTAATCGAAGGTGTAAGGTTTAATATTACCAACACAAAAAAAAACTAGAATTATGTCTATTAAATGGCTTTTACTGTAACTCCAGCACATTTCGCCTGCGAACACAAATGGTTGGACAGAGAAATGCAACCAGTCGTGCTGATGCTAACGCTGTCTCTTGCCTACCAAAGAACATATCATATCAGAATGACTCATTCCACGCTAAAAATAGACCCTTACGCTAGCACACTCTGATGAGCATATGTACTAAATTTGTAAACAACCGCGATGGCGACATTTTAAAATTATTTCTAAATATTAAATTACTTCTAAATATGCTTAAATATGTGTTTCGATCTTATTTGATCTCATCAGTGCGATATATCTATAAAATAGAAATCACAGACACGTATTCACGTGCATAAATAAAAATTACTTCTCTTTAAAAATAAATTTAAACTCTACGTAAAATAAGTAAATATTTAAAACGCAATAAATAAAATACATTAAAAAAGAAACATTCAATAAATATAATAATAACTTAATAAATAAAACAATATAAATTTGCAAACAATTACAAAATAAACTAGGTATATACTTATAACAATAAATAAAAAGATATTCTAACAAACAGTTATATGAAATAAGGACAATTCTTCATATGCACAATAGATTAGATAACCCTAATCTTGTCAACACCTCAACAATTTAATTTGCCTAACCTTTCTCGAGTTTCGATTTAGAGATCTGTCATTAAAAGACAGACAAATGTCATCATGAAATTTCCTGATAATTAAAGTCATTAAAGATCGCTGTTAACACAAGTGTACCATGAAAAACTAACCTTCCGCAAAGTTACCAACATTTTGTTCTGAATAGAATTTATATCACCAAACGATTTCAACAATACAACCACCCTATCGTAAATGTTATTAACATATAACACTAAACTAAGAGTGGGATAAAGAAGACTATTTGTATCACGAAATTCTTTAAACATTGTAAAAGTATGATGAGGTTCTACATCAGCAGAAAGTAAACAAGATTTACAAACTTCACAATCAGATAAATTAAGCTTTTGTAGAAAGAATCCACATACATAGGTGACAGCTTGATAAATTAAATCATTTTCATCATTAATTGGAATATTTAGAGAAGAACCTTCTAATTCATTCTTATCCAACGTACTATTTCTATCACTTTCAGGCTCAATAAGAGTCACAAATGATTGCAGATTAGTTAAGATATGCCCACTATCTTCCTCACAATTGAACTAGATGGAATGGGAAGACACTAAATTATTTAAAACACAAGTTTTAAAATTGGAAATAAATTGATAGCAACTTGGATTTGTATTAAGACCACCACACTGACGTATGACGCCAAACACATTCTCAAAAGCATCTTGATTTAATGATCTTGTTCGCAAATGTCCAAACCCTATATTCCGCAGTTTATCCCACAAGAAAATAACACCTCGAAGAGTATGAAT
The DNA here is from genome assembly GCA_023690525.1 of Holotrichia oblita. Taxonomy (NCBI): domain Eukaryota; kingdom Metazoa; phylum Arthropoda; class Insecta; order Coleoptera; family Scarabaeidae; genus Holotrichia; species Holotrichia oblita. The sequence goes on from CM043017.1 coordinate 70,210,492, forward strand.
CCAATCCACTTTCACTGGTAGTGATGATTTTATCTGGTGTTAAATTTTCAAATTGCCAATGCTCAATTTTTTGAAGATTTTCATATCAGAATTTTAAATGGTCTGATTTAGAAGTAACAGAACGTTTTAAAAGCTTTTCGTTATTCAATGAACTGGAATTTAAACTATCAAAGAGTGAGTCGATATCATGAACAAATTTTGCAGTGCGAATAGCTTCCGCAGGCAATCTAGAAGAATCACAAACCGCAATTTCTGTCGCAGCTGCAACAATGAAACTTAGGGTTTTAGCAGCGATACCGACGTTCATTTTCATGGAGTTGTTCCGCATGTTGAAGAAATCATCTTTGAGTTTGCGGAGTATCTGAAATCGCCTAGACTTATCTAATTCGTAACACTGCTTAATGAAAGGAAAGTTAGCCTTCTTAAATGGATAGCGGGAGTCAAAGAACGACAGGTTGTTTCCATGATGACCTCAAACCTTGTACCATAAACACCATGATCTGCTAAATTGTTGAGTCTACGATTGGATCCTAAATCTGCATAACCTAGAACGTTATCATACCGTTTACAATAATCGAAGCCTCGACTTACAAACATTTCATCATTAAACAACATTAAAATACAGTACCTATCCATTTCCACCAAGTGTTTAACTTGATTAGTGAGCTTATCAAATATATGAACATTAATACCAGTATCAAAAGGAACAGCATGTAGATAACGTAGAAGAGTGGATTTAGATGGTAGAATGAATATGTTTCTTAAGAACCTATAACAACGTGGTCCCCTTTTACAAATAGCTGAAGCAAGAACCTTACCTGCGGTAGTAAAAACGCGCTTACGTCGAAATATATTCTGAAATTGACTTTTTATAAATGACACATTTGGAGATGATAACGCTGATTCCAATTTCTTGAATTGTTTTGATGATGCTAATTCCACCGACACATCTGCCACTGATTTACAATTTCGAAAACTTTTTTTAAATTTATCAATACGTTTAGACTGATTTTAACACCGAAGTATTTATTTTTTTATTATTATTTTACACGTTTAGACTGAATTTGAAGAATTTATATATACGTTGATCCTTATGGGACAAATTCACTGATTGTCGAACATCGAATCTATTGAGAAGACTATTTTTGGGTACCCTAGAAATTGGGGTTGATAACATATTGACATAACTACAACTTGGTTTTACAGCTGCAGATTCGTTACTTACAAGATTACGACAGGGAACTGAAATAAATACAGGAGTATACTTACGAAGCAAAGTGGGAAAAGCATTTCTATTCAAAGAATTATGAAGAGCATTTCTAAATAAGTTCTGTTCGAAATGGTCCTCGCAAACATATATTTGTTCTGAATTCAAAGAAATATCAACACCCGAAAAACCTAGAATAGAATTTAACCATTCCTGTTTTCTATCATCAGAAAGAAAGGTGAAGAAATGTTTATTTCAATAACCCGAATCAGTATGGAGTAATATCGAGTATCAGTTGGAGTAATATCGACTTTCGCAACCTGGAATTTTACACTTATATGCACACTTGGAGAAGTCATTATAAAATAGTATATTAAAGTATGAGTGGATAATAGGGTACGGTCATTAAAACACGCGCGATTTTTCAAGCACGACGGCGAAGACGGAGTGCTTGAAATATAGCAAGTGTTTTAAAGACCAGTTATCCACGAATACTTAATACTATTTTTTTTATTGGTGTATTTTAAAATCATGTTTTATTTTTTTTTTTTTTGGTTGGTGGAAATCCTTCATGGACACCGTGCGCTTAGATCTATCGCACACGGTAGTGTGGGACTCCCAGTCGGTGTGTGCAATAACTGGTATACCCACTAAAACCACCTTACTTTCTTCCTATTACACTCATGGAAATCATCTGGTTGGATATATTCTTCATGGGTGTACCGAACAACCTATTTCTTAGTTTTCCCAATCAAGCCATCTTTAGACGTTTTTGTCTTTCTCTTTCTTCTACTTCCTTGGTGTCCATTATTTTCCTCGCCATTTCATGCACTTGGTCCCAATTCTCTTTTGATTCTAGAATGGTGTCTGTAAAGTTGTCTATTGTTATATTCTTGCCAAGTTTGTTGTTAACCACCCGTCTTTCCTTGCTCCATCTAGCACATACAAACATTGTGTGCTCAACGGTGTCCGTGGCATCGCAATACGCACATTTTTCTCCCGTTGCTTTGCCTATTCTGTGTGCGTAGGTTTGAAATACCCCGTGCCCTGTCAGGACTTGCGTTAGGTAATAGTCCACACGCCTGTGTTCGCATTGCAACCACTTTCCCAGATCTGGAATTAACACTTTCGTCCACTGTGCTGTCAGCTTGGTGCCCGTCCATCTCTCCTGCCACATAGTAAGTGTATGCCTTTCTTCCTCTTGTGTTGTTTTCGCGCTATCTCGCTCATATATGCGTTTCCTTTCGTTCGCCAGCAGATCTACAGGGGGAATACCCGTGACAACCTGAATAGCTGCAGTCGATACGGTCCTATATGCGGATGCAACCCTAAGTAGCACTTTCCGCTGCGTTTTTTCCATTAAGAGCTTGTTTGGCTTGATTTCCAGTGCCTCTTCCCAGATCGGCGCTCCGTAGAGCAGGATTGAGTAAACCACCCCTGCAAAGTATCGCCCTCTTAGAACTAGACGGTCCTCCGATGTTTGGCATGAGTCGTATAAGCCTTCCGATTCTGTCTTCTGCTTTCCCAGTTCTTCTTCTTTTCCTTTTACGGGTAACACATTTATGCAGCAATCGGCTAAGTATCAGTGGAAAACACTTAAACAATTAAATGTGAGCAAACCGGTTAGCGATATTCCCCCGACATTGCAAAATGTTACTGAGATTAATGAGTATTTTTTAGATAATATTCCCGTCAGTACTTCGGATCCAGAATTACTTACCTTTTATAGGACCCATAGACTTAATCCCAACAGTGAGAAGTTTAATTTTGTACCTATTCAGGAATCGGAATTAATTAACATAATTTCAGAAATTAAAACTAAAGCTTCTGGCTACGACTCATTAACGATTGACATGGTTAAGATTTCATATCCTCTTTTATCTTCTTATATACTACATGTTATTAACTCCTGCTTGCTAGAAAACTACTTTCCAATATCCTGGAGGAAAGCTGTTGTACATCCCATTCCTAAATGTTCTTATCCTGTGAGTTATGGGGATCTGCGTCCGATAAGTATTCTTCCAGTATTTTCAAAAATTTTGGAGAAGGTCATATTCCGGCAACTGAAGCAGTTTTTGGATTTTAATAGAGTTTTACCTGATATACAATCAGGGTTTCGGGCGGGTCACTCTTGTACTACGGCGTTACTTGGTGTTTCTGACGACATAATCTCAGCAATTGATAGTAGTAGGGTGGTTGCTTTAACGCTGCTGGACTTTAGTCGCGCTTTTGATACTTTGGATCATGATGTGCTTCTCTCAATTTTACATTATGTTGGTTTATCGCATTCAACAATTAACATGTTTCATTCTTACCTCGCTAATAGAGAGCAATGCGTGTCGTTAAACGGGGCTACTTCCAGCTTCAGATCTGTTGTGCGTGGAGTCCCCCAGGGTTCAATTTTGGGTCCTCTCTTATTCAGTATATACACTTCTTGCTTTCACAAGAAACTGTCTACTTGCAGTATGCATATGTATGCGGATGACATACAAGTTTATCATTCCTTTACTATATCTAATTCTTCCGCAGCTGTTGACACTATTAATAATGATATTTGTGCAATCGCCAGGGTGTCTTCGCAACATGCGCTTGTGCTAAATCCATCCAAGTCGGTGGTTTTACTTTTTGGAAACAAAAATTGTGTTTCACTGCTTCAAAATACTGCTAAGTTTAGCATTGATGGCGTTCAGTTACCTATTCAGCTTGAAGCGAAGAATTTGGGCGTTACTTTTGATACACAATTTCGCTTTCAAACACATATACTCAAATGTATTAGACTCGCATACATTAACTTAAAACTGATTTTTCCTCACAGACACTTTCTGAGTGTTGCGACAAAGCGAAGCTTGTGTGATTCGTTAGTTCTTTCGCATTTCTCTTTTTGTTGCGAATTATATGGTCCTTGCATTACTGCCAACAACATAGCGCGCATTCAAAGGATACAGAATTCCTGCCTCCGTTTTATCTTTGGTATAAGAAAATTTGAACCTATTACACACAAGCTTGCGGAGGTGAGCTGGCTCAATATGGCTGATCGGCGGTATTTGAGAATGGCATGTTTGTTTCAGAAGATTATAACAGACAAACAACCGGCATATTTATACAATAAAATATCGTTTCGTACGGATGTACATACACTTAATTTGAGATTCAAGGGTATGTTGACACCGCCTTTACATCGGACTGCTCTTTATGAACGTTCGTTTTCGTATCAGATCGTTAAAGTATATAATGGCATCCCTGATGATTTAAAACTGCTTTCTGCAAAACAATTTAAATATACATACAAGAGAAGGTTGTTATTGTAGTGTGGGCTGTCCGGCTTCTTGTTCCCTTGTATAGCAATTATATTTAGGTATATATATATATATATATGTGGAAGAAATATCGACCGTACTATGTAAGGTAATAAAAACTATCGGGAAGCGGTCTGTATAAGTAAAAGCAATTGTTAAATGTGCCTCAAATTTTCGTCATTTATTTATAACTTCATCAGGAGGACTTTCTACAATAGTAAGGAGACAAAACAATAGTAAAATACAAAAACTACAAAAGATTCTACAATACTTACAACATTTGAGCTGCTAATTAGAACTATACATGTTAATAAATTTAAAATTACCCAGTTGAATAGAAACACACAGAGTCGAAGACGAACTAAATCTAACAAACGTTCAAGGAATGTAAAGGCAACAAAAAATTAACCAGATATTATGTGGAGATAAACTGAAGGAATAACAATCAGGTTCAAAAAGTTTAGTACTATCTGTTAAAATTCAATATATTGCAGTAGATGTTGCTGAGCTCATTAGTGTCAGTTTTAAAGTTTATAGATTGTTTATTAATGAATATATGGCTCATCTCCAAAAACAAACGTTTTTTATAATTACTTTCCTGTTCTAAAATTTTAACGTTATTAAAGTCAAAGTTGTGGTCTAAATTTTGAAAATGGAGGGCCAAGGCACAAGAATTCTTACCAATGCGACTATCGCTTTTATGTTGAGTAATTCTATTTTTTAATAATTGAGATGTTTGGCCAATGTAGCATCCCTGACAATCCCGGCATGGCACAGAATAAATGACATTACTCTGATTTAAGGTTTGCGTCTTATCCTTAATACGGGAAAAGACGCCACCCACGGTGAAGGTATTATATTTTACGATTTTTAAGTTGTTGTAATTCTTAAAATGAGATACAATATTTTCCGTAAGACCTTTTACAAAAGGTATCTTTTTGTAAGTTAGAGGATCAACCAATACATTTTCTACAGGTCCGTCAAAGAAGTTGGAATTGTAAATTAATTTGGTTAGAATCTTTCTGGGATAGCCATTGTTGGAAAACATAAGGACAAGCTTGTTAAGATTTTCCTTCAAAAATCTCTCATCGCTGATGTGAGTAACGCGATTTTTCATGTTAATTACGGTGTTAAATTTCTGGTTGTTTGGGTGGTTAGAAAAATAATTAATATATCTGCCCGAAGACGTTGGTTTCTGATACCAATTGAGAATGACACTATTATTCTCACATCTTATTAATTCAGTATCCAAAAAAGGCACTTTATTGTCAGTCTCATTCTCAACTGTGAACTGCACATAAGGACTGTAGGAATTGAAAGTGTCGAGTGTGGTATCAACGGAATCTGATGGGACAGCGCAAACAACGTCATCGACGTATTTATAAATGAAAGGAAGCTGGAATGGCAATTTGGGGATGACATCGTCAAACAAAGAATCCATAACAATAAGGGCAAGAACAGGGCTAATTGGAGAGCCCATGGGTGTACCAAAGATCTGCAGATAGAAAGTATTGTTAAAGGAGAAGTAGCAATTGCTGAAACAAATTTAAGTAATTTTAAAAAGTTATCTTTGGTGATGGTTGTATGGGGCTCCAAAAGCGACCATTTCATGTCCAAAATATCAAATACCAAATCCATAGGTATGTTGGTAAAAAGAGAGATAACGTCTAACGAGATCAAGACATAATTATCTGGCAATGTCAAACCCCGAACAAGGTTAACAAAAGTGAAAGTGTCAGTAACATTATATGAAGTGACATCAGCAAAGGCAACAGTGAGGATATCCGAAAGGAACTTTGAAAGGTTGTAGGTAAGTGATGCGATAGAGCTGACAATGGGTCTTAATGGTATATTCTGTTTGTGTATTTTGGGTAGACAATATAACTTCGCAGGAACAGGATTATAATTCATAAGATGTTTAGCAACATTATCGGTGATCTCATTGTTGGATTTTAGTTGTTTAATTAATTGATTGTAACGTCGTTGAAGACCATGTGTGGGGTCTTTGCTTAATCGTTGATAAGTTGAGGTGTCACCTAAAAGTTCTTCAGTTTTGAGGTTATAATCGTTGATGTTCATGGCTACGGTACAACCACCCTTGTCAGCTCTAATGATCAGCAAGTCTGGGTGTTGTTGTAGGAATTTTTTGGTTTTTACATACATTTTTGAAAAATATGGTAAAGATTTAGGTTGTGGATGATTAAGGAAATTAGTTACGTTATTCGCGACTCTAGCTCTAAGCCAATTTCTATCATCCCCAGGAACAGAGTTGTTAGATTTAGTTCGTCTTCGACTCTGTGTGTTTCTATTCAACTGGGTAATTTTAAATTTATTAACATGTATAGTTCTAATTAGCAGCTCAAATGTTGTAAGTATTGTAGAATCTTTTGTAGTTTTTGTATTTTACTATTGTTTTGTCTCCTTACTATTGTAGAAAGTCCTCCTGATGAAGTTATAAATAAATGACGAAAATTTGAGGCACATTTAACAATTGCTTTTACTTATACAGACCGCTTCCCGATAGTTTTTATTACCTTATATATATATATATATATATATATGTATATATTTATATACATACAGTTTTCTTGTAAACTTAGTCGTATACTTCTCATTTTCTTTTTTTTTTTGTTACTCAATGAATACTTTTTGTCTATCGCGGAATCTGACTTAGTTTAGTATAAGTTTTAGTTTTTAGGCATTTTCTTATGTTATTTAATTTGTTTTCTTCAGGGTGTTGAGGTAGATCATGTGTGCACTCGTTGCACACATGAGATGCATCCTGTGTTTTTTCAACTTTTGTATTCAACTGTTTTTGTTTGGCTTTTCTCAGATTATGTTATACTTTTGTTGAAAAATAAACTCTATTACTAATTACCAGCGCCTCTGTTTTCTCCGGCGCAAGCTTGAGTTGGTTTTTGTCCATCCATTCACTGATTCGCTTGAGATTTTCGTTGGTGTTTCTCATTAGTGCTTCTTTCGTGTCCGTTGTAACTAGGAGCGCCAGGTCATCAGCAAATGCGATGGCTTTTGCTCGGCCCTGTAATTGGATTTGTAGCACGTCGTCGTAGAGGATGTTCCATAGTATTGGCCCAAGAATAGCACCTTGCGGCACGCCCGTCTTTACTTCCAGTTTGTATTTTCTACTAACTTGAACATATCTTTCGTTAAGATAGTCTGCGACGATGTTTACAAGGTAGTCCGATATATTTCTCTTCTTCAGCTTTTGTAGAATTAAATTCCAGTTTGCAGTATTGAAGGCGTTGCGGACGTCCAGAGTTACCAACACATTCCAGCTATTCCCCTGTTTCTGGGATATTTCTTTTACGACTTCCATTGCCTGGAGCGCTGACCTTCCTTTTCTAAATCCGTACTGGTGTTTTTCTAAACCGCCCGTTTGTTCTATGTATTTCCAGTTCCAGCCTCTGTTTAATCAGCGTCTCGTATAGCTTACTCACAGTATTTAATGGACATAACGGTCTATACGTCCTTGTGATTTCCCCTTTCCCTTCTTTGGGGATCAGAATAAGCTTTGCCACTTTCCTTTCTTCTGGAAATGTTTGTCTCGTGAGGAATTGATTTAGTACGGCTAGGAGCCACTCGCTGTTGGACTTCCCCGCTTCTCTAATAGCTTCTGTTGGCATTTCATCCAACCCCGGAGCTTTCCCTGTCTTCATTTTATTCATAGCGTCTTCTATTTCGGATCATTACTTGCCAATTCTCGATAAGTGATGCTAGTTTCTGGGTGGTGATTGTCACATCGATAAAAGATTCGGATGTCCCCCTCGTGAAGGTAGGTGTGCCTCCTTCATTTTGCACAATCAGATCCAGAGTCGCAATCCATTCTGCCCAATGGTTTCCTTTTCAGTCACTAATCGGGAAGCCCCATAGGTACGATTTGGCATTTATGTCGCCAGCAATGATCGCTTCTTTCTTGTGAATTTTCACGCGATCCATTATTTCGTCCACTTTTTCCAGGTACTTATACATGTCCATGTTAGGCGATAAATAGCAGCAGTACATATCCCATCCTTCAAAACACGCTACTACATACCCTTCTTTTACCTCTATTTTTTTGTTTACGAATAATACCGCTATATCCGCTTTTTGGTCTTTTATCCATTCCTTTCCCTAAATTTTTTTCCTATTCGGTTCACCCAGTATTATTACATCCGCTTGTTCTTGTTTAGCCGTGGCATACGCCACTCTCTGTTTTCTCGATACCTCGACCATCTTCTTGAATTTCTGGCACTTAATTTGGTCCGCTCTGTGCCCGTCAACATTGCATGTTATACATCGGTCCCTGTTAGTACATTCCCTACCCTTATGGCCGGACTCTCCACATTTAATACAGTCCCCGCTACGATCGGCCTGTGATTTGCACTCCCATGTCTTGTGTCCGTATTGCAGGCATCTAAAGCACCTCACCAGGTCTATCCTTTCCCTTATACCACATTCCGTCCATCCAATCCTTAGGGTTCTACGTTTAATTAGCGGCAATACATGTTCTTTTGGCGCCTCGGCTATCACAGTTTGTTCCCCGAAATTCCCAGTTCTAATTGCTCTAATCACTATATCGGTCTCGTTTACTTTTATTTCTCTTGCTAATGCTTGTGTAACTTCTTCTGCTGTGGTCGTTGGATCCATTCCTAGTATGAATATTTATAATAACTTTACTTTTAATTTCGTTTTGTAAGGATTCTGCCATATCGTGTCCTCCTTCTGCTGTCAGGCGTAGGTCTCCTTTCTCTGTTCTCTGGAGTTTTTTAACTTTAACTCCTATATCGTCAATATTTACTTCCTCTTTAACTTTTTGACTATATCTACAAACGATTTACCTTGCGTTTTAATTGCTACAATACTTTCTTCCTTTTTCCTGCGCTTTTGTGGGTCCGATCTTGGTGTCTGCGCTAGTAACTTTATCTTGATATTCTGGTTCGTAAAAACATATTTACAGATTTTCCTAACATAGGAGAATTTTAAACCTTCGCTTATCACTAGGTTGATGTTATCCGTAGGGTGCAACAGAATGTTTTCTTTAAACTGTAACATTTTATGGTATACCGTCTCCATGTCGTTTACTCCCGCTGCATCTATGTTTAGCGGTAGCAAGTGTATTGTGCTACTTTTCTCCACACAACATTTGTACTAGTCCTCGTATTTAATGTTTGTATGAGAACATCTGCCTGCCCTTCGTTTTTTTCAGTTCAGTCAAGCCAGCATATTTTAGTTTCAAATTTTCTAATAATTTGTTATCGGCTTTTTTGGGGTCCACTAGGACAGCATAGTCCCCCTTGTGCCCTATTTTAGCAGATTGGTTAGCGCCTTCAGTCTCTGTGACCTTATAGATCTCCAGGGGCCATTTTTCGTCTAGGATCTCCGTCAGCTTATTATAAGTGCCGTCCCCCTCCATTACTTCTCTAATTTTTCTTGTTATTAACAGCTTTTTCTCCTCCAATTCGTTTTTGATGTCTGCTGGGTTTACTTGTATAGCCACTGATTTCGTTTCCTTAGCTTCCGTTTTCCGTTTGTAGGTGCACTCTCCTTCATCCACTACTTTCCATTCTCTGTAAACATCGGTTGTTTGACGTTGCAGTTTCTTGACGCGGTTTTTAATTTCTGTCTTTGTCTTTGTGCTTGCGTCCGTGATTGCCACCAGTTCGTTCACTGTTTTTGCTAGTCTATCGAATTGTTTTCTAAGCTCTTGAAGTTGGTGTCCTTCATCTTCCTCTCTTGGCCGTTTTACTGTTTTCCTTCTTGCGTCCTCCGTGCAATCTTTCGGGAACGTATATGCTCTTGCTCTGGGCGTGGTTTCTAATATGTTTCCCTGCGCTGTTTTTTCAATCTTCCCATAGGCAGCCACTTCGGTTTCTCTTAAGTCAATCACACTTGTTGCTGTGCCTCTAGTAACCCCTTGAACGCGTCCACTTAATGGTGGTGTTCTACTGATGCTGTCCCTCCTACAAAATGGATCAACATCACTCTCACTAGGTTCCTCTCCCCCTACACGTCCTTCACTTTCTAAATTTAAATTATTGATACTCATATTGTTCCCACGAATAGCTAGGGATTTAAACGGTCACCCACAGCAGAGCCCTGCATTCACTGCGGGAAGGCTAATTCTCCCGGAGGGTCGCCTGGTACTCCGGTGTTCGCTACTAACGGCTAAGCACCCCCTTAGCCACGCAGTCCTCGGCGTAACTGATCACCTTGACTTGGGTCGTGGTTTAACTGTGCCCACGGGCCGGCCGATTAAGGCAAGCCCCTCTGGGGATCTGCGCATTCTACCCTCCCCCAAGGCTAGGGTCGGAAGGGGACGCCTCTCTGTGTTCCCCATTTCAGCGTAAATACGCTGCCTATACCGATGGCTACTTCAGAATCCAGGATCCTGCCGATGAGGGTCGCTACATCCCCCACGGTTTTTGTTTGAGCCATCCTTTGCTTCACTCACCCCACCCCGTCCCGTCAGGCTCGAGGAGGGAGAGCTACTGTGCCCCGCCACCAGCGTCAAGGTCCCATAGCTCCCTGGCGGGGTAAATCATGTTTTATTGGTTTCAATATTAAAAATAGAAATACGAATTAAATCATGTAAAATTTTTGGGATGAGATGTGACATTAGTACACCATTGGTTGGCATGGAAATGAGTAAATTAAAACTAATTTGTAGACAGTCTGTCACAGCAGTTATTGAGTTATTGGCGTATCTGATTTAAAAAACCGAGGATATAATCTTTCAAATAATATCAATTGCACATTTCACATTCATTTAAAGTAAGTTTTTTCGATAAAATTATTATAAAATGTCGCATTATAGTTTTTGGCACATTTATTAATAACTTTTTATTTGTAAAAGGTTATTTTGTCAGATCAATTAGTTGACATTTATATTTGACTTATTTTTTAATTGTTGACGTTGCCCCTAGTGACTTTAAAACACGCTCGTTTTAATGATCGATTTACGCACACGTTTGCGTGTTTTAAACAAGCAAGATGGTTTACCAATAAAAAAATAGTATATTAAAGTATGAGTGGATAATAGGGTCATTAAAACACAGGCGATTTTTCAAGCACGACGGCGAAGCCGGAGTGCCTGAAATATAGCAAATGTTTTAATTACCAGTTATCCACGAATACTTTATACTATTTTTTATTGGTGTAGTTTAAAAGCATGTTTTATTGGTTTCAATACTAAAAATAGAAATACGAATTAACCTTGTAAAATTTTTGTGATTAGATGTGACATTAGTGGACCATTGGTTGCCATGGAAATGAGTAAATTAAAACTAATGTGTTTTGTCATTGAGTGTACGTATCTGATGGTGTATGTAGCTGATTTTAAAACCCGAGGATATAATCTTTCAAATAATACCAATTGCACATTTCATATGCATTTAAAGTAAGTTTTTTCGATAAAATTATTACAAAACATCTCATTACATTTTTTAACACATTTATTAATAACTTTTTATTTCTAGAAGGTTGTTTTGTCAGATCAATTAGTTGACATTTATACTTGACGTATTTTTGAATTGTTGACGTTGCCCCTGGTGACTTTAAAACACGCGCGTGTTTTGATGATCGATTTACGCACGCGTCTACGTGTTTTTAAACAAGCAAAATGGTTTACCAATAAAAAAAATTATTTATAACATGGCAAAGTGTCGTAAACTACTAGCACCGTCATTATAAAGTAAAATATAATTATGTTCCCCACAAGTTAGAGATAATTGCAAATGAGTCAATAAATTTCCATGATTCATGCTCTTGTAATGTTCCACTACCAAAGTGCGTCATTTCGTAAGAGATAACAATATACCCGGTATACAGGATGCCCGGGTTTAGTGGGGACATGGGTAACTTTTTTATTTAAAAACAGAGAGACGGTTAAATTAGCAAAAGGTGTAGATTCAAAAGCTCACTAAGAATCCATTTTAAAATTTTATTTGTCACGCTTCATTTGTTTAATATGGAGGAAAAAGTGAAATCTTCTAACTTCTTTTATTTGCCGTAACTTATGTTCCCTACAAGTTAGAGATAATTGCAAATGAGTCAATAAATTTCCATGATTCATGCTCTTGTAATGTTCCACTACCAAAGTGCGTCATTTCGTAAGAGATAACAATATACGCGGTATACAGGGTGCCCGGGTTTCGTGGGGACAACGTGGGTAACTTTTTTATTTGAAGACAGAGAGACGGTTAAATTAGCAAAAAGGTGTAGATTCAAAAGCTCACTAAGAATCCATTTTCAAATTTTATTTGTCACGCTTCATTTGTTTAATATGGAGGAAAAAGTGAAATCTTCTAATTTCTTTTATTTGCCGTAACTTTTTTGTTACTTGAAATATTAAGATGCGCTTTGAAGCAATTCAAATTGTAATCTAAATACTTTTATTGACACTTAATAAAACAAATTTCTTTTGCGCAAATTTTTAGTAATCTCACCTAACCTCAAAATTTTAAATTGGAACCGTGCAATTTTTGTGGCTCTTTTAGGTACAAGGAGATTTTTCCTGAATACAATCATGTATCGCATGATATGGAAATTTTGTCAAAATTTGGAAAACTACGCTTATACTTAACTTTACATAACTTTTCTTTATCGCGTTATCTGTGAAAGAACACGGTTGTCATGATACGAACCTGTCAGAAATGTCAATGTTATTCAATTTATAACGGATAATTTTGAAAAATACGATGTATTTTGTACGTACATCAAAAGTTTGAAAAGCGTAAACTAACATTTAATAACACTAATTTTATGTGTGCCTCTTATTAGTAACCTAATCTCACCTCAAAATTCTTCATTTGAAATATCAAAAAAGGTTTTAATATGAAAAATGAGAAAGTTTTTAGTGTTATTGTAAAAAAAATGTTTCGCTATTGTTCTTATTATCAAGAAATCTGAATAAATATGGTTAACTATATATGGCAACAGTGCACGGTACCAAAAATATCTACAATAGTGTTTTCCAGGTGTTTACTAATTATTTTATGAGGTTATAAAGAAAAGAGTAACTAGTTTTGGGTAAGTTTTGTTATTATTAATTGCTATGTTTTGTTTTATTAATTGTTGCCGGAGTAATAATAATTTATTGTAAGATAATTCATTGTAAGGTAAAAATTTAGTTTTGTGACTTTTCCAAGTGTGGACAAGTTTTAATGTAAAATTCTAGGTTGCTAAAATCTAATTCCGTTAAAACACTAAACACTTCAACCCACTAAACACCAAAAAGTTTTAATTAAAGACCGACGCGTTTCGACGGCAACGCTGTCATTATCAAAGCGATAATAAAACTAGTTTTGTTATCGCCTTCCCTGTAGTGACGACAACAAAAATTAATTAAGCATGATAAGCAAGTTTGTTTTATTTTGAGAACGATTTTTGAACTGACAGTAATCATTAATTGCATTTAGCACCGGCTTTTAATAGACAGCTTGTGACAGCACAGTGAATCTTTGAAGCACTGATTGTCAACAATTTACGCCAACTACGATGTCCTTTTTAAGTATATTTTTGCCATAACAAAAAGCAGATCAACGAAGTTAGCGAATGTTGCGGACAGAAAATAATTTAGCGAGTATATACAATCATAACACATATTTCATATCACTGATAACAACAATCTTAACAACTAATTGACAGAAAACCCATAATATAAACCCGTATAAATTTATAGACAATGGCTCTGTCTAAATTGTACATATTTGTATATCCATGTTATTTCGTTATTATCTACATACTACCGTTCTCATAGAAAAGTAGTTTTCTCGATAGCTTTAAGATAAACATGTTTGACGCACTACTTGCTCTGTAAAAATGTGGAAATCCAAAAAAAGCACAATACTTAACAGTCACAGAATGACCAAAGAAAAGAAAAACTAACCTCACAGAATTCAAGAAAAACATAATTTATTCAAAATTTCGCCTTTTATCTGTGGTGGATGCTAATTGCAGCGGCTTCTTCAGGTGTATTCTGTATCTGATTATTGTGCAACTCTTGTTGTGTAGTTTGTGCGAGTGTAATTATGTTCAATAGCTTGGTTACAGTACTATTTCGCTGTTTCTAATGCTGCGTTGTTAATCACTTTGCCTCCAACAAAGAATAGTAGTAGTAATAGTAGTTTCTTGCTTATGCGGGCGACCTCAAAATATATTCTTCTATAAAGACTTGGAATGATGTCTTAAATCTTCAACAAAATATAAATATTTTATCAGAATGGTGTTCCATCAACTTCAGCTTCAACTTAAATATTAGAAAATGTTGCTACATTACTTTTACCAAAAAATCAAGCCATATACCATAAACTTACTGCGTTGGAGATAATTTGTTGAAAAAGGTCGAGAGTGTCAATGATCTTGAAGTACTTTTTGATTGTCGCCTTAACTTGTCCAATCATATAAACTATATCTGTGTCTCAGCTTCAAGAACACTGCGTTTCGTTATGCGCTGCTGTAAATATTTTAACAATATTCCACTATTGAAAACGCTGTATTTCAGCTTCGTTGTTAGCAAGTTAAAATATGCTTCACAAGTCTGGTCGCCAAAATACATTTACTTACAGCTCTCCATTGAAAAAGTGCAGCGTAGATTTCTAAAATACCTTTCTTTTAAAAATACTGAAGTATATCCTCAGCGTGGTGTAGATTACGCATTACTCTTAGAAGCACACGGTGTTCAGTGTTAAGCTACCGCAGAGAAGTTTAGGGTGCAAGGTTCATATGGAAGCTCTCTAATGGATGGATTGATTCCCCTTACCTCCTTTCCTGTTTGAACTTTTTCACTCCCAGAATCTCCTCTCGTTCTTCTCCCACCTTTTTGTTACCCTTCTCTAGGACCAATATACTACAGAGTTCTCCACTGGTAACGATGTCTCGGGTTGCGAATTTGCACTACGACGATATTTTCTTTTCTTCTTAATTCATTTAATAATTACTTTTAATTTTTTGCTCTTTATTTCATTTGTTTGTTTATATATTGTATGTATGTACTTAATTTGTATTATGTCCTGTAATTGGTAAACCGTTGGACAAATATATTATATTATTATTATTATTAGTAGATCGATCGGGATACAATTCTCGGCGTTTTCTGTCATGATCCCTTTGGAGAATTGAATCCTGGACCACAGCGATCTCCCACATCACTGGATAGTCACGTAACCACTGCGGCTATCGACCCGATTTAACTATGACACTATCACTAAAACAATTCCCGAAGAAATTCATCATTCCATACTGGATAAGGCTATTGATACGTATTGAGTCATATTTTTAAAATTACTATTTTCCTTATTTAAAGTATCAAACTTTACTTTATTTGTAAAAGATAAGCAACTATTGCATCTGTAGATACCATCAAAAATTTTCGACACAGCAATAAATAAACAAATCGTGTCACATCTAATAAAACATAACATTATTATATTATATTTGAAATCACCTTTTCGCGATTTAGAATTTTATTCGTAAATAAGTAAATTGCGTTTTATATGTTTTATTTCTGGTAATAGAATTTAACTAGCCTGCATTATAAACGATAGTATACGATTACGTGTACTGCAGCCAAACAGGTAGAGTGTCATTTACATATGCATTCTATAAAATACTTGCATAACAGATGTACCAAAGATGAACACTTTCTGCCTATTTCGCTAAAATCATCCTTTGCACGTGGGAAAGATACCTAGAATACAGAATATCACTTGGAACGAATGTCTTTATCTGTATTATGGAGTTAACTAATTTCTTAACTTGAATATAAAGAAGGTTACAACGTAGTTAACATTAAGTGGAGAAAGTTAACTTCGCTTTGGACGATATTGAACCGAATGAGGAAAAAATATTCTCCGATTTTAATTAGAATAATACCATTCTAAAGTTAAATTACTCTAAAATGGTGCCTGGTATGTTACTCCGTTAAATTTTTATACCTGCGTATAAGTCGCTCAATTCGAGACTTACAATTACAATGAAACTGAGATAGCACGAGATAAATACATAAATTTAATTTTAATGTTAAGATTTCATGAAATAAGCATTTCAGTATAATAGAATTCGATAAATTACATTATTAGCATTGGAATTATGTGTAGTTGTTTTTCGTTCAATTCTTTATTTTAGCTTAGCACGAATAACTTAAATATGCATATTGCACGTATGCATATCGCTAACCGATAATTTAAATATTTCCTGCAAACTAATGCTGATTATATAGCTGTGGTGCGTGCACTGTTATAGTATTAGAGCACGCAGTTTTTTTCTTTAATTATTTTTACGCTATTTTTAAGCAGACTTGACCTTATACCATTTCAGTCTGAGTTCAGAGTCGGAAAACACATTGCCGGTATTTTCCGTGAGAGCAACGCAGTTGCGGTAAGGAAACGTATGTAAAATGTCACATAAAATCAATAGTGGACGCGTTCTGATAAAAATTAAATCGAATAAGTGAACGACATTTCGACGGACGAACGGAAATCAAAGAAAATTTCAATTGAGATTAAAAATCAGCTATTTACTAGAAATATTGCCAATAAATTCTCTGCATAGATTTTATGACATTTCCAATAAATGTTATTGCTTTTCCGACATCGGCGTGAGTTATGACATGGCATTTGTTATTTGTTTCCCAATACGGAGGAGTTTCATGTAAACGGTAATCTAATAGAAGTGGTTGAAAATACTATATATGTGTATGTTCGTATACGAGAACAATTTACTTGTTTTATTTATTTTCTATTAGAATTCCGGGCTGGATAAAGCAAAATGTACGACACATTTATTCTTTTCATTGGCTCTCTCTATTCCGATTGTTTCTGAAAACACACAGGTCATCGCTCAATACAGAAAAACTATTATCAAATGATTACCCAGATTGTGGTTTTTGGAAGTTTGCTATCCCTTTCGTTTCCGAACTTTGAACAATTTTTAAAGAGAAAATATTAAACATGATTAGAAGCAAGGTAATCCTTTGCAAACGCGAATGCTGCTTCAGTATTCCCAAGACGATTTCTCTATCCGTTGTCAATTGCACTATTATCAAGCAAATACTGTTGATAGATAAAAAGATAAGATTTGTATAATCTTACGGGACTAAAATGGTCACGAAAATCGACACGTAACACGTTTCTAAGTACTAGAACTTGAAAACTACAATATTTGAAATAGTCGTGTCAGATATTCTTTTATAGAAAATTTTATATTTTACAAAAAAAAAACGTGTTACAAATTGTTATCTCTTTAAACTTCAGTACGCGAAAAATGGAAGATGAAGATTTTAGTTTTCCGAGATATTTTGCCACGATTCTAATTAGTAGAACTCAAAATCTATAACAGTAGAAAATCTTTTAGTTTATAAAAGGAAGGTCTTACAAATATGTATTTCGATATCGTGGTCTTGTTAAGAGGAAAGGTTTTCGTGATATTTTTCCTTTTTTTATCGACTTTTAACCTGATAAAATATCAAACAATTCGATAAGACATTTTTTGTAAAGCACAAAATTTTCTGCAAAAAGTTGGAGGCAGCATCAATTAGAAGTGTGTTATGCGTGGAAAAGCCCGCTTGCTCTTGCGACTGTGTCTGAAACAACCTCAGTCGGCGCTGCGTCTATTTCGGAATTTTAGCAATTTCTGTGAGTCCTTTAACTTAGCCACCACATTTTCGAAGTTTGAAAATTTGAAGATGATATCGTTTTGTGCTGATTTGTATCGTTGAAACTGTGTTTTGTACTGCTTCCATTTTCGAGATTTTGAATTTTTAGGATTTGATTGTTCTAGCACTTTGTATCTGTTTTATGTAGCATTGTTTTCATGTTTTAAAGTTAATGGAATGGGAATACACAAATTTAATTTTAACAGCGTTACAAAATAACTATTTAAGTATTACAGCAATATACCTACAGGGTGACTGGTAATGAAAGTTTACTACTTACTCTCACTCAAAATTAAAATTTACGAAAATAATGGAACTTTTCTCAATTTTCTAGTTTGTCTGGCTAGAGCACATCTCAACGCCCATTATTTATTGGTGACAATTACGTTAAATACTTGGAAAAATTAAAAGAAAAAAATGAAACTGTGATGAAACTGTAGAATCACAATCGCTACCTTTGTGATTATTTATTTAGCGATTGTTGGTTATCACCAGGCCCGATTAAGGTTCAGTACATGTTGTTTGAGAACCTTTTCTTGCCAACTTATTTGCTATTTCGTTGCCTGGTATGTTCTTATACCCTGGTACCCACACTAAATTGATTTTGCTGTGTTTAGCCCGGATTCTTAGGTTTTCCAGGCAGTCCCAAGCTAGTTTCGAGGTTAGCTGATAAGATTATAATATCTTTAGGACCACCTGGCTATCCGATAGGATATGAATCAGCTGACCGTTATATTGTTTTTCTCGTGCCATTCGAGCACAAGTTTCTATTGCTAGTATTGCCGTCTGGTGTACGATGGTATATTGCTCTAATGTTATATATTCTGTATAATTCAGGATTTCACTATATATGTATATCTGTTCCATAGCTTAGCTCCGATATTAGAATCAATCTTGTTTATTTTAACATCTTGACTGAATTGTACAGTTTCAATTTGAAGTGTTGGTAGTTTTAGAAAATCCAGCTTTCTTCTTCTCGTAAAGGAAACTAGTGTTGCATTCATATAGGATTTACCCTTAGATTTTCCTGTCCACCACCTTTCTGTCGTTTCCAGAGCTCTTTGCATGAATTCTGAAATAATGCCTGCATTTTTCTTCATTAGAAGTATTGCAATTTCATCTGTATATCCCTGGGTATATTAGTCTGCATTGTTGAAGGTTACAAGCAGTTCGTCGATAACAAAATCCCTATAGGATGAGCAGCGATAGAACTCCACCCTGTGGGTAGCTCCTGTGCACTGACACTTGCATTATTTCATTCGCTAGTGACGAGTCTTCCTTCCAGCATTACCTTGATCCACCTACAAATAGTGTTCTCCACACCATGGTTGCCTGCATTATCCACATAAAATACATATGTATACCTTGAATCTAATGCTTTAATAAATATTTTGATAAAAAAATTTCTTGCATTTTATGAAAATTTTAAATTACCTAAGAGCAAAATGAAAAGAATTATTAAAGAATTTAAAAATTTAATTTACTAAACTTATTTAAATTACTTCATTTCTCTTTTCACTAAAGTAGTGATTAATCGAATTAACAAAAATATAATTCAAAAAGTACCTACAGCCTTAATTAATACGTTGGCAACACTCTCGCTGTGGTGGTTATATTGTTCACTCCAGCCATGTTTCTCATGACTACTGCCAAAATTTCAAATAAATCCATAGATAGGCTGTGTATTATACTCATTTAAAGAAATCAGTTTTCGTTGTATATGGAGAAAAACGACTTCCGAGCAATATTTCTTGCGTAAATATTTTCATGGATGAGCTCCATATAATGGAGTGATATTTGGGTGGCTTTCTATCTTTAAAAGTGAAAAATGCAGATTTCGGAGAGTTAGCGAAAGATTAGATTTTGGACAGTTCGAAAACAATCGCAACTCGCTGGTCTAAGTGTATAGACTGGCAAGGGGATTATGCGGTAAAAGAAAATGTATTTTTTACGACAAGTGTCTTATTGAAAAGTCACTTTTCGGTCAAACTACTGTCGCAAACTTGAATCAAAGAATAAATAATTTGTCTGTCGACTGTTTATTTCATTGATTAAAATTTTAGTTTCAATATAACTGCTCTTTGGTTCTCGGGTTCTCTGCCGTGTAGAAAGGTTGTGGTACTTGACGTTTCGACACGGCAGAGAACCCGAGAACCGAAGAGCAGCCATCAACAACGGCCGTGAAAGCCTGAAGACTGTATACATATAACTCTCAATTATATTTTATTTCAAAATTTTTAATAATCATTTTCATGTTAATTTTGGATTTAAATTCTGTGACGAAATTTGCAAATATCGAAAATCACAAGAAATAATGATCTAGTATTTATGTATTACTGGGGCCTCATTAAAGAAATAGCTTGTAATGTCTTCTTGGAAATAATTTCTCTGACAACTGTAATAGTGTAAATATAAATTTAAACTCATAAGTATTTATTATCGCTACGTTCTTAGAAAACAGTTTGGAAAATCATTTTAATAGTCGTGGCCGACTTTATAAAAAATAAAAAGAATATATTTTTGGCTGTCATCTTAATAAAAATAAATAAAGGAACTAGGTAAGTCTTGGCGTTACCAATTATATCATTACGGTTCATCACCATGGTTGCGAGGTGTCTCGTTACGATATGTCATGATTTCGTTGGAATATATTCCTAGATTTTCTTCCGGTGTATGACGTTAGTACTGAGTAGATAACTTATATTCCGAAGAAATTCGACATACCAGTAAATTTAATAAGCTGGATACGAATTGGCAACTACTAGGATATGTACAGGAATATAGAAGCGAAGCACAGACTCAGATAAAGTAACATAAGGTCTAAGGTAAAAAGATGAGTTGCCTCGACAGTGCGCGAGGCAACTCATCTTTTTACGTTTTTTTCAGTTTGGTGCTTGAACATAAAAGGTCGTAAAAGGTATGCCGATTGGAATATCCCAGCTGAAGGTATATAGAAACGTCCAGGCACTAGCATATACATATGTACGGTATTAATCGAATGAAATACGTAGAAGAGGCTAGAGATTTGATCATGGATATGAATAACTAAGCAAGATCATTATTATATTACTACTAAATATAATATTACTTAATATATATTAAATAATTATAATATAATGTAAAAATGTACCATATAGAACAAAGGACATGAATAAACAAATTTAGATAAGTTTTAAATCAAAATAATTCAAACAATAAAGCATTACTTACTAATTAATGATATGATGTTAATTTTACTTATTTTCATGACAATACTCGTTAAAGCATTGTAATGTTGTTATAACGATAAATAGTTGACTTTAAACACAGTTTACTTCCATAGAACGAGTTTTCTACATCAGATAATTCTAAAGTTCGCTTAGTGTAATTTCAGTAGACAAATTGAGATGTACACGCAAGTTATTAGACAACAATAAGTGTTACTACTAAACTTGTACTAACTAACTGTAATATTAGGACCTCAGGCACATATATACATATTCTGTGAAATTAGCGAAATGCGACACAAGTAAAAAGGTGATACCTTTTAGTAAATAAGCATCTAAGTATGTAGTTAGTAATTCTTAGAAACAATTCATTGCAGTTATTTAATTACAACATTTCCATATCTAAGATGAGCATTGTATTTGTAAGGAGTACTTTTGTATAAAACCTAAAACAATTCCCTTGTAATAATTGTACTACACTTGTAGTGATATGTAATAATAATAGTAATAAACACATTTATTGTTCATACAGTTACTAATACAAACAACTTGAAGCAGACAGAATACAAGTCTGATTTAATGTATACACGTTCAAGGACAACAAACTTAAAAACTAAATAGCAAGTGTAGTATAGGTATATTTGTTTCTACCCTTATCATGTGTGCAACATTTCGATGAAAATAAACTACTACTGCGTTGTAAAATGCTATTAGATATTCGACTAACTGCCGAATTGGTCAGATTTATATTGGAAAAATCAGTTACAACACGGATGTTCGAATGTAGTAGAATAACAGTATTATCTGGTTTATTCAGAGGAATGTATTTAGTTATAAAGCCGGTTATGTTAACCCATGAAATATCGGAATAGAATATAAAGGCAACCCTATTTCGTTGAGCTGTATTGCTATGCAGTGAGTACGTGGATGATATATTTATATGTGACGCCAGTCACCCTATAGTATTTTAAATTCTCTAGCAACCTCACGGGAAGAATAGATTTAATCGAAGCGAATATTGAAGTAGTACCATAATGCATCACGTATGTACGTGGTTCTTTGATCCTTCGAGGGCCCTAAGACTATTTCACACTCTGCTTTGATGCATGGTGGTAATTTGCTAGTCCGTAGAAACATAAATTTCAAATTTAAATTCTTTCAATAAAATTACCTTTCGCCTGGAGATTTTGTAATTTTGTTGTGGAGACACTATTGTAGTTTTCTTTTAGGTGGTAAATTTACATTACACATACGATTGCTTTTAATATAGTTTAATTATAATTTTAAGCACATCTTCAATGTTTCATTTTTACTTTCACAAGCTAAATGAAACCATAATCAAATTTGATTGTGTAGGGAGAGACGAATTATTAGAGAAAGCGTTGTAGTTTGCAATATTACATCGCTAAACATATGAAACACAACTCATACACGAAATAAATGACTGTACAGCCTTTCGGTAAAGGCGCAATTAGCCCTGCATCGGATGCAATTTTACTCCGTTGATAAATTGCTCAATTTCGGGAAGTAATTCCAGTAACTGTAGTCAATTTATTTCATTCTTTGTAAGATCTACTCAATTAGAAATAATAATGGAAATCACGAAAGAAGTACGCTTAGATATATAAGGTTCATTGCTGGTATATTTTTTCCAATTTACAACGAACTAAACACTTATTTATTAGTCAGAGTACTTATACTAACTTAGCTTTTATTTATCCTAACAGTACGAAGTAACTGTAGATATGTAACTAGTCATAAACTGGTAAGATAGGAGTCCTTTACTATAGAAAGTTACTGTGAATTGTATATAAGGGTTTTCTTAATAGTTTTACTAGGAAACCTGCCTTTAGTTTTAAAACTCTACCTTGTTTCTATTGGTTTTTTAAAAAATTTGAAATATGGTTTGGACTAAACAGAATGGTTTTTATTCCTACATGCACTTTGCACGTTTGATGATTATTATCTACATCATCTCTTCCCCTTGTTTTGTAGGACCTACATGACCAATTAACATTATAAGAGTTCATATTATTTTTTTGTGGTGGGTGCTAGTTGCAGCAGTTTCTTTAGCTATATTGTCTGGCTGACTACTGTAGTAACTTTTGCAGTGTAGTTTGTATATGTGTGTAAACGTGTACAATGCCCTTGCTACAGCACTAATTTTTCAAGGAAAATATCACCGTCCTTTTAGAGAATCTAACCCCAAACTCCGCCTAACCTCTGCGGCTGCCGGCCCGTTGTATAAATATCTAAACACATAACATGCCTATTTATATATTTCACAGATAATAATTAATTATATTCTTAAAACCAGTATAAGTACAATTTTATACCCTGATTTGTGTCTTAGTCACTTAACGCTGACTGCATATAATTTTAAATAGCAATATACCAGTATAACCAATTACACACTCCGAAATTATTCGGAGAGGGAGGGGAAAGGGGAAGGGATGTATGGTATTGAATTTAGCTCAGATAACTGACTTGAGAGCATGGAGAGAATAGTGGAACATTGCACGGAGAATACTCCAAGCATCCAAAATTCTATGAGATGTCGAATATTTTAAACACTTTAACTTTTCGTAGCTGTGACACCGACTGGCAGCCCGCACATAACCATTAAGAACTGGTATTCGATAAGCACAAACTTTTAGTGCTTCTCTGCACATGTAGGTACTATATGTTTTAAAGTAATGTCTCCCCCTGCTGATGGATTCATATCAATAATACTTTCCACATGGCGTATTATATTCATCGGACATCTTCGGCTAAGAAAGAGGCCACAGGGGATACAATACAGATCGAACGTGTATATTTTATTAAACCCTACTACTTATGATGGTCAGTTTTCTCAGTCTTCCAGACTTTTATTGGAGACAATTTTTAACGTATATTATAACAACATACTTATTTGAATATTAAAATAATACTCATTTTATTTTGAGTAATACACCTTTATTGATGGAGAAATCTCACAAGAAATCCGTCCCAACAATCTTTTTTACATCAAAATCACATAACTGATGTATTGTTAATACAAAAAACGTTAGCGTAAATAAAATCAAAATAAATTTCAATGCAAAATAAAATGAAACTCTTGCAAATAAAAATTAATTTTGAACAAAATGGAATCACATACAACACACAGCAACCCCAGTAGCACAAAAAAATGGTCCAATATCGGCTCCCTGTCGGCTATTAGTCGGCATGATATTAGCTGGCGGTATCATGCCGATACGAAGGTGTGAACATTTTGCAATAGCGGACGAATATCACGTAATGATAGTCGGCCGATATTTAGAGGAAAGTCGGCGCTTGATCGGCAGGCGACGTCGGCCCAATGTGTCCGGCCGATACTCACCCATTCGAGGAAAGGAATGTTGGACATATATATCTGTATACGACATCGTACCGTCGTTGTGATAAGACACGTTCGTGGTAGCGTTTGCCTACATTTACTGAATGCTATAAGGTGATATTGATGCAATAATATACACTGCCATTTCGTCAACACTAAATTTGTAGTAAATATTAATTATAGTGTAACTAGAAAATAAATTATAAAGTGGTATTAATACGTACACAGTTTTTACTGTGTATATACGTACTATGTCACACTATAATACCATTACTACAAATTTAATGTTGAGGAAAAGGCAGTTTATACTATTGCATCAATATCACCTTATAGAATTCAGTAAATGTAGGCAAACGATCACACGAACATGTCTCATCGCAACAGATATATCAATACTAATAACATAACGATGTACCATTAAAAGTTAAAAAATATATGTTTTAAATGAACTGATCTCGTACACAGCTAACAACAATAAAGGTGTGTTTTGTAATACAAAGAAATAAGTACTTTGACAAATGAAATATATTTAATATCAACACACGAAGATATATCAAATATATAGTTAGAAATATATAAAAAAAAGTAGTAAGATATTTCAAGTATTTTTGAATTTCGCGGCAATCTAAAAGTTACCGCGCATATAGTTTTGTTACGCGCCATTATGTGTTATGTACTTTACGGTGTGTTGTGATATTTATGTGTAGCTTATGAAACTTATGTGAAACTTATGAAAACTTATGTAAAAAAAACTTATGGAGAGCTTATGATGAGAAACTGAAGAAAACATAGTAAGAATATTAAACATATTTTTTTAAACAAACGAAACCGCTATTTTATTTGAAATAAAACCGGCCACCCTACAAAATAGGTAGGTAAAATATTAAATTTTAATGGCTATTAGCTAAACGAATAAATATATACTATAAAAGAAAGTGTGGTAAATATATTTGTGATACACATGCAAATTATCTAAACCAAATTAAAATGTCAACCTAACTTAAATAAAAAAGAAAATAGATAAAAAATGTGTATCTTACAGCCAGCATAACAGAATAAGGGTTATAACATTTTCATATAAACTACTATTTTAAGCAATTACGTGTCGGGCTTGATTAAGACCAGAACTTTATTTAATTAGAAAAGATATAGATAAGAGCAAGCTCTATTATATGTGTTATAAAAATTTAAAATTACTAAATAACACATCTGAAATATTTAATAAGAGTGCACATCTCTAGCAGTTGGTAGTACATAACTCTAAATATTGATCAGCTGATTGGGTGAACGACCGATTGCAATCGTATTGCCAAGGTAAATATTATATTCGAGACAAAAATACTACAAGGCCTACTAATCAACACAGGTGGCTACGAATCTAATACAGTGGGGGCTCAATACAAAAACACAACACTAGAATCGAAGCTACATTGACAAACAGTTACATTTATGACGAAAGTAAACTTAGTATCTTAAATGTAATATTACAATTATTATTCTAGATAATTCTACTCATACAGACGTTATATGCAGATAATCCAAAAAATATAATATATACATACCTATATATAAGTTAAGTAACAAACCTATGCAAGTTTACATTTGCTTTCGATGGTAACAATTAACGTTCCGTTTAAGAGCAATATCGTAGTGATTATAGTATAAATTATAATAAAAAGTATATGTTAGCTCACGGATAAAATTACTTCAGTGTTGCTATCTTCGACATGGTATTATTGTGCAATGGAACATATGCACACAAGTCTTCTCTTGGAATAATCCCCAAATTCACTGTTCTTCTCGATTGCTGAGTTTAACTCATACACATATAACTTTGTGATGGTGGATTTGATATATTGGAAACATAATCACGTGGTAACCTGATCGATTTTGCTTGCTATTCTTCGTTCTAGCAAACAGCTTCACATTAAATGATCGTGAATTTCACTACAACAATGTCACCTTACAGGTGCTTGCTTATTATAACTTTGAAACCTAAAATAGATAAAACAAAATAACTTTTTTGCTCTCGAGTAATAAATAATTAGAAAATACATTACTGAATTAATTGTTCGCATACAAGAGAGCCTTAAATTAACTAAATATTAAATTAATTAAAAAGAAACTTACTTAGATGTGCTTAGCTTGCTATACTGTTCTACATATTGTTCTATGCCGTTTACCGTTCACGGGAGAAGTACAGGATGTCCGCCTACCAACTTCACGTCACTCATAATTATAATAAAATTTATTATTATTATTGAATAAATGATTACTTTCACTTTAAAACAACAATATAAATTCGACATTCGGTAGTGCTCAGCGGGATTAAAAAAAGACCTGTGATCTCGAAAGACATTCATAATCATATACTGTTGCGTGTGATGGGTGCAATATCAGCTCGTTATCAGAAATGGAGCGCTTGTGCCGTCATGATCCTGTCTTTTCCTTTATCGCGTTATGATATGGCCTGACATAGAGCTAACATCGAATGATTATTTTACACATACAAATATAAACCAATCACATTCGCGTATTACTGAAGCAACTCGAAATTACAGCGGTAATTTATCGATAATTTTCATAGTAGAATAATTAGGCGTCGTTATGGAAATGCGGTTAATAAGGATAGACATTTCTGAAGTTCTGTCAAAAAACTTGTAATGTATA